>VZTG01009076.1:0-221832 GCA_013397845.1 Melanocharis versteri
TTTTTTTTTTCCAGTTGCGTCCCTTGGCTCATATTTGGAATACGTTTTGGGCCACACCTGGTTTCTGCAATAAGCTTTCTGTCATATTCAAAGGGCCAGGCTGGGGACCAGGCAAACCTAGACTTGGCCTTCCTGAGGAAATCCCAGTGGTAAATAGAACATGCACAGGCTTTCAGTTGTGTGTAATTTACTTGGACCTCTTAATGCTACTGGATCAATGTTAAAAACTCTACACATGCTATTTTAAATTAGCAAATTAGCAGTCATAAAGCATAGGGGAAGATGAATTGGGAAAAGAAACTGAAGGAAATGAATGTTTTAGCTGTGGGGTTTTTTTTTCCTTTTTATTTGAAGGAAAAAACGTATTTTTTTATTTATTTTTTCATTATTCATTTCCTGAAGAGATTTCCAAAATTCTTCTATGCAGTACAGTAACTTCTCTTTTTTTTTCAGCTGTGGACATGCACAAACACACAGAGTTAAACTCTGTTTCAGACTAGGTAGTACATAAGTTTGACAGCAGATTATCTTTCTTCAATTATCTGTCTCCCTCTTTGTGCAAGTGTAAAGTTTTTGTGTAAGTGTAAAGAATATTAGGGAGCAACAGGCCAGAGCAGGTCACTCTTGAAGGCAAGTATCTGTTTTGCTTTACACAGATCACTGGAAAAGAAGTTCCCTTCGATCCACATGTGCCAGCTTATCTTAATTGCTATGCAGTTGTACATTTTGCTGTAATAGTGGACTTGTACACCGAACTTCTTGCTTCTATGACTGTAAGTAATTCCTTCTTTTATGGAATAATATCTCCTGCTAAGAGCAGTGACACACAACATGTTTAAGTATTAAAGCATTGGGCAGAGACTCTACGACTGACTAATATCTTTATTTGAACTATTAAAATAACAACTAGATTCTGTAAAGAGAATCAACATAAATGGCTAAATATATAATTCCATGCTATCGAATATACAGTGTTTGATATTGTTTAGTAAACAGTTTTTAATAACCATATCAGTTATTTACCTAATATAAATAATTTGCCTAGAAGACATATGTGTCTGCTTCAGTTTTTAGAGCCCCATGAGGCTTGAAACTATGAAGTTTTAAGATGTCAAGGTTGGTCATACTGTTAGGTGCCTGGGTTTTAGAAGGCAGATTGCAATGGTCTTGCAGTGCTTGCAGTTGGGTAGGTTGGTGTCAGCATGAGTTCAGCATTGGAGGAGCACAAAGTCCGGGCAGATCTTTCTTCCAATCTCCAACATGCAACAGCATTGATAGAAATACAGCTAGGAGAGGCATGTATTTATCACCATGGGTTTGGGCTGATGGGATCTCCGTGGTGACTAGTTCCTCTATGGGTACCTGGCAGCCTCTGAAGGTGAACTACAAGGCCGTGTCCACCTGCAAGAAGTGAGACGTTAACTGCTTCCAAGGTTTCACATCCTTCCAAGCTCCTTTTTTTCTTCCTTCCTTTATAACTACCCCTCGTGTACTAAAACTAAACTTTTCTAATTATGAGGCAGAATTCAATGCATCTAATATTCCCACAAATAACTCAAAGACCTCTCAAGACTTACCAAAACACGACAAAAGTCTGTTCGTTTGATAAAATGCTCTTCGGTCTTCTTCTTAAACCCTAGGACCTCCCTAGTTAAACAGCAGTGTCCTTGTTGTGTTTGTGTCACCCCCGTTGCCGTAGGCAGGCTGTAAGCATGCAGAGGGCCCCTCGGGTTCTTCAGCCTCTGCCCTCCTGGGGGCCTGCCTTGTCCTGGCATGCTCACCTGGCAGTCTCCAGCCCTTGGCCGACAGTGGTCACTGTCCCCTGCCCACTTCACTGGACACTGCAGTACGTAGCATTCCTGGTATGATATAACAGCTACCTCAGGCATACTCTTCTGATTATTCTACATACCGTGCTTACCTCTGCAAAGGGTCACACTGCAATTGCAGGGAATTAGGAGATTACTAAGTCTTCTGAGGCTTAGTCTATTCTAAGGACAGGAAATTAAGCCAAAGGTAAGAATAAATACCTCCAAAATACACAAGTCAAATAGTATACATGATTGCCAATGTTCTTATATTGAGAAAAACCTCTGCAAGATTTTCCAGATATGTATCCAGATTCCTACATGTGCATAGGAATCAAACTCTGTGTTTGAGTTTTTTTTCATTTGTTTCATTCTGCTGTTGTTGGTTGTTTTGTTTTTTTTTTTTTACTTATTTATTTTGTTGCTGTTGCTTTTAGCAGCAAGAATTAACGGGTCTGATTTTTCTTCTATTTTATTCTTTTTTCTTTTGGCCTTTTTCTGGTCCTGGAAGGAAAAATGGATGTTCCACATTATTTTATTTGCTGGTAACTGCAGCTGTTTAAGAATAAGTAATAAGGGAAGTTGGAAAACACACCCAAACCCCAGATAATCATTAAATTCTTTCAGTCATGAAGGAAACATCCTGAAGATCCACCATTTATGAACTTACTGTAGAAAAGCAACTAGAAAATTCTCCGCACAAAACTGCAGGGTAATAAGGTAGTAAGGATAAGAAGGAGAGCACAGGGGACTGGAAGCACCTCATCTCAGGACATAAACCTTCAGCGTGGGTGTAGAAAGTGCTGGTCCCAAGGCAGAGTTCCAGCATTGCTCTGCAGTACAGTGGGGAAGCTGTCACGAGAAGGAAGCTTGTGTATGAATAACTTTACTTGGCAAAAATCTTTCTTCAATATCAGTTTTCCACTACACTGAGTTATGAAATGTCTATGGATACAACTGGAACGTTCTGTCTGGATATGAATTATGTCATAACTGTGGCATAGCTCCATAAATGGAGAAAACTAACTGTTTTCCTCATCTTTAGGTATAAGTTCCATTTCATTACAGCCATAAGACACAGCACACAGCTATTACATTTCTCAAGTGACTACAGTTGCTCAGTGTTTGGTCTCACGCCCTGTAGAAGTGTTAAATTTCTCTATCCGTAAAGAGCAACCATATACCTTCTGTCTGAATGACCTACATTTAACTTATGAAAAGAGCAAAACAGGAAAGAACAAATATATATTTTCCACAGGAGAGAGCATACAGTGTTAGTTTTCTGTATAGTGATCTGCACAACATCCAGCGAATAAAAATTGCTTTCTGAGCTCTGCACATCTAGATCTGATCCAGAGCTCATTGAAGAAATGGGATTTGGATCAGTCCCAGAGAGAGTGCTAGGAGTGTAAAACTGCAGTACATTCAAAGCAAAAGTCTCATAGCTCCAGAACTGCAGGTATTATATAAATCAAAGTGAAGTGCACCTTAAACACATTTTGCAGTGTCTTTTTTTATTGTTAATAGATACTATAACATTTACTGTGCATATAATTATATGAATATGTGAGCAGTTTCAATTAGATTAAAATTAGTAGGGGGTAAGATAGATCTCTTGAAAGTTAACACAATTAATGTATCCATTCAGTAGGGCATCACCAAATACTGTGTTTGTAATATTGCTAAGAATTAACAATTTTTTTTCTAGGAATTCTAAGTAAAAATGAATTCATACAGCCAAAGACACCTAACGATAGAAAATTCATAGCATCATATTAGCATTCCTAATTTGAATGTTAAAAGTGTCTGGTGTATGAGAGCAGGGCATCTGTTAACTTATGAAATGTGCTGACATCATTCCTTGCAGTTCTTTTGAGCCACTGGACAAATAAGAATGAGAATGCATCCATGATTTTTTTCAAAAGGAATAAAAAAACTGCTTCTTTGCCATATAAAAGTAAATTTGGAATATTTCATTATTCATCTAAATACATATTTGGAATAACACTTTAATGTTATTGTCAAATAAATGTTTAAATGAATTCATGTTTAATCACATAATTCACATAATCATTCATGTTTAAATGAATTATTTTTTCATTACTAAAAAACCATAAAATAATAATGCTATGGCATTCTGTTGATTACAAAGCCATGTAAACTTCTTACTAAATTCTATAATCCCTTTCCCCCCCCACCTTTTTTTTTTAAGGCTCAAAGATATTTTTAAAGCTTTAAATGAAATGAAAATCCAACAGAAATATTTTTTTCTGTTTGATTGCAGCCAATAACCACATTGCAAAGTTGTGGCTGACTTGTAATTGGGGAACCTGCTGTGGTCCCACATGCTTCTCTGTTTATAGAAATACTCCAGTATATAAATACCCATTTATTTTATATATACATCTATGCATACTATGTTTAAGTGGAACAAGGATGCTAACACTAATGAATGTGTAAAAGGCACATTCTTTTCACACTGCTGCTTGCAGTGCATAGATTTAATATATGATGTTAGTTTAGTGATATAACCCACTGACTATTTTGTTGATTTTGGTAGAGTAATGCCTAGAAAATGGATGCCTCAGCTGCCAGCATCCACTTCATAGGGTGATACATGTTTGAAAGCAAATAAAAGAATCAAGGCAGCATATTACTATACCACTGGAACTGTAAGAGAAAGTTAGGGAAGCAAACTAACAGTGGTAAAATTTACGCTATATGGCTGGTTTTCTAAAAGCTGTTATTCCCAATGGCATCACGGTGTATTTCACTGCAAATTTCTTGGTAATCCTTGACTTGCAGTAAGAATGAGGGAATTTTTTTGTTGTATGTGAATGTGGTGCGTGTACCTACAGTGAAGGGTAACTTGCACCTTCTACCTTCAGGATTCCCAGTAAGGCTTTTTGCCTCATCCTTCACTTCTCCAAAAGCTGATGTTTTGGGAAGTGGAAAGCTGCCACACTGTGCTCAGGCATTACGATGCCATGCTTTTGCGTGAATCTGATGATAATGCAACTTTGAAATTAACCAGTATCTGCAGGTTGTGCTTTGGAGTCCTCCAGTCCTTCATATTCTGGGCCACAACGGGTACTGACCATAAGGAGTTTTACAAATAGCTAGTGTTCAAAATAGTATAGTTTGAGTAGGAGTGTGTCTGAAGAGGAGTGGAAATTGGCCTGAAAAATCAAGTCTGTAAAATATGATCACACCTGGTTCAGGTAGTTATTATGCCAAAGAATGTTATATAGCATTTTAACCATTTAAAGAAAAAGGCTTGTTTACATTTGAGTTTGATTTTTTGAAAAATCATAAGGTTGCTCCAGTTCTTCTGATTTAAAAACAAACATTAAAATGTATTTCTATTCCCATTTTTTTTTGCTGGAACTCCATGTTTAAAACTGATCCGAAATTTTTTAATTTCCTTTCAAGTTCTTAGTCTGGGCTTTATTCTTCTGTGTTAGATAAATGTGGGGAATAATTTTAACTATTTTTCCCATTCTTCTAGAAATGTAAAATAAAATATATATTTAAGCTAAGAAAAAATTTCTTGATAGAAGTTATGGATAAAACCACCACTTATATATGACCCTTAAGTGTCTGCTTTTGGGAAGTGTTTCCATCATGCACTCAAATCCAACCCTTAATGCAGTACCAAATGTAGTCTTTAGGCTTGCAGTCTAACTAATGGCAAGAAATGGAATTCCCAGAGTTTTTCCCACATTCCCAATGTGCTCTCTCCATGAGTTTCAGCAAGAGCTTAGGTTAATAACAGGTTTTCAGGCACTTCAGTGAAGATATTTAAAGGCAGGTAGAATGAATCATCACCTCCGTTTTCTGCAGCTTGAGTCACAGGGAAACCCAGGTGCCTGGGACAAGCTAGCCAGCTTGGGAGCACTGGAAAGGCAGAAAAGTTTGAAATCATGCAGCTTATTAAAACTGGAAACTAGGGACACCCTTGCTCATTCATAGCATGTGCTGTTGGATCCTTCCTGAAGACAAGTATTAGCATGAAAACCATTGCAGTTTCATTCATTTTCCACAAAGTGTGAATTTAGCTGTATATCGTAATGTAGCAATTCCATGACTTGATGGAAATCTGGATTTGATGTTCAGTTCTCTTTCCTGCCTAGGAAGATACAAAACCTTGCTCTCCTTTTCTCAGAATAGTGCTCTGCCACTGTGGGCACATTTTTAAGGCAGTCTGCAGAACCTGGTGCATCACACTGGAAACAAAGAAAAATCAGACCCACCTGGCAAGAATGAGTGGATTTTTTAAAAAGATGTAATTTTTCAACTTAAAAGTGAGGACAGTCTTTAAGAAGAAAAGTCTTGAATTTCAGTCCTCATTCTCTGGAAAACTCCTTTATTTGACAAGTAACTATCATTGAAAAGCCTATCAAAGCATTTCTGTGAAATTTATGGGTGAGTTCCCTTATGCCTGTGCCAAATCATACTTTTCTTTGCTCACTTCTTGAATTTTTGCAAGACCCAGTTTGTACAGGAAGCTGAAGTGGGAGTTGAACTCAGTATGGCTAGATGAGCAGTTAAAGAACTCCTCATTTAATTAAATTCAAATAGAATCCATGCCTGGCTTTTAGAAAAAAGCTCTGTCCAAATATTTTGTCAGTTCAAAACAAACTTCTCCTATTGCTAACAATGGAAAGTTTATTATAAGGAGGAATGGAACAGATTGTTAATGTAGAAATGCAGTAGTAAGTTTGATTCTCACCTGGTACAAATCTGTGCAACAGAGTGGCTTGACAGGTGTCATTTGTGAGAATTGTGTTCTGGCTTGTAAACTGGTGAGGCTGCTGTTTAGCTTGCTCATTGCTGGGAGTGAGTTTTCTTTGTTCAATAACTGTTGAGGATATCTAAGTAGGTGTTTGTGATGCTTCAGTAAAACAACAGAAACCCGCCCAGACTGAGTGTGTGGTTTGATGTGTTTTGCAAACATGGGCACTCTAAGTTCACACAGCTGTAAAACTTGAGAATATCCTCCTGTGGCCTCCCATGCTCAGATACTTACCTTAGATCTCTTTGAGGGGTTGGGGCCACGACTGAAGGAAGTTCGGCATGTCACCGAATGGGATTTATTGAAATCAGGGCAGACATTTGTGGAGTTTTATTTTTCCAATGCCTGCAATTGAAGCGCAAGATGCTGTTCATAAACTGTTTTGCTGTTGAAGCAAGAAAGGATTTCTATAACTCAGTCAGATCCACTACTTTTGTTTTGTTTTGCTTTGTTTTAATGAAAAAACCAAAAGCTTTTCAAAACAAATATTTGAAACAAAATCAGGGAGGGGAAAAGAACACTGATTAAATACTTGATTTTCAAGGACAGCTGTGTGGAATACAGAATACAAAATAAATATTTAATAAATTTTAGAAATTCAAACTTTACAATCAAAATAATTTTGTTTTTCTGAATTTTGTTTATATCATTTTGATGTAAATTTTAAGGACAGAACTCCTCATGCTGCAATTCATCCAAGTACTCATGCACATGTTAATGTTTAAAAGTGTTTTAAGTCTGATTGAAGTTAATGACATGAGCTAAAAAGTTTTGCTGGCTAGGGAACCAAGTGTTGAGTTGTCATGAAAGGAAAACATTAATTTTGCTTCTTCTTAACTATGATCAGGTCATGTGAGTTATTATTCTCACCAGTACATTGGCTTTTGTATCCATTGGGATTCAAAGATGGCTGTTGTAAAGACCTGGTAACATAAGATGAAATTCAAAGAACACGGCTGCTGGGATTTTTATCTAGAAATAAGTTTCTTCCCTCTTGAGTAGGGTCAAAAAGAAATCAAATAACTTTGGGAAAAAAACCATGTAGGACAGAAGGGTATAACATTAAACATTATTTTGGAAATACGGCATTCAGGAAACAACTGTGAAGGTGGTTACTCCAGGTATGAGTGCTATCCAGAGCAGATATATTTTTTTGTAAAATTGAAAGTAGTCTCCCCTTTAAAAGGGGACAGTAGCATTAGTGAGTGAGGAAGTTGAAGCTACTGTTCTGTAAAAACTCCATTTCTCTCCAGAAAATTACTCTAAATGAATTCTTTGTCTGCCTTTTAACAGATGCTATCACAGGGAACAGTTCTCCTGAGAATTGGCTTTATCATTCTGTCTCTGGCATCTTTTGGACTACTTATGGAGAACAAGTAAGATACAAAATATGTGGGATTTTTTATTCTTTCATTATGGATTATTTATAACTATATGTAAATCTCAAAAATTATATTGACAGAGAATTGTAACTACCCAGACCCACACGTGGCTGTCTGTTGACTAGAAAATAACACATGACTAGCTGGCACCTAAATCCAGAATTGTTCCCATAGCAAGTAGTGACTACATCTATATTGTCCCTTGCAGAAAAGTTTTGGTGTGGGTTCGTCATGTCTCCCTCTGTGTTTGCCTTTATTGGGTCCACTCCTCTGGGTTTGGGACCCTGGCGGGTGAGTGGGACCTGCAGCTGTCCCAAGGCTGTTCAAGGTCAGATTGTGGCAGCCCTGTGTAGCACGCCATGGGTGCCAGATACAGTGATGGTATATGAAGAGCGCGATGTAGCTCAGAGTAGGCTCAAAATCATGTGAAATATGGTGTAGACTTAAGTCAATATGGCTTCAAATGAAATTGGATCTTGAATACACCAGGCCACTGAGATACATTATGGAGTAGTCCATATGGGCACTGTAGACCTAAAGAAGAGTAAGTAGGATCCACAGTTTCTTACAAAGAAGTTATTTGCCCTGACAGAAAGGAAATGTGGAATAGAAGTTTCCTTTGAGACTGAGGTGCCAATACTGCTTTGCACCTGCTGTTCATTATGTTTTCAGAAAGGAATACCTTTCACTTTTGTAGACTGAACAGTTTAGTTCAGGATGGGTAAAAATCTGTCAACATGCCAGACATGTGAATAACCTAGGCAGTTAATAAAGAGGAATCAGTAAAAATCTACAGAATTAGACCACTGAAAAGATTCTGAACTACTTATGTAGCCGTTTTCAAATTTTTTTTGTGGTAATTTTTGAGATCAAAGGACAGTAACTATGTATACAGCTCCATTTGTGTTAATTCAAATATATTTTGCAAGTATGGGTATTCTCACCACCAGCAAATTCATGGTTGTAAGTCCATGTAAGGTATATACCATAAAAACTATAAGGTTAAGAAAGATGACTTGATGTGAGTGCAGGACATCACAGACTAATTCTGTTTTCTCTTTTTCACTGAACTTTGCAAAGAAGAGAAGATTGGATGTTAATCTGAATCGATTCCCTTTTCTAGGTCCAAAGCAGGCATTTTGGAAATCATCCGCTGTTTAGTCTTCATAGGTGTTTACAAATTTGGCTACTTTAGGAGTCAGTTTTCCTTCTTGGGCTATGCATATGAGGTAAGACATTTATTTTAAAATGTCCATGCTGATTACTCTAGACTTTTTATCTTTTTACAAAAAAGAAACACTAAACATAACATTTTGCTTTCTTATTTTTTCATTATGTTATTTGAATAGAGTTTTTTTTTTCTCATCTCAATTTTTTTCATTTTTCGCGATTATTTTGTAAGAAAATTATCCAGGTTTGCTTCTGAGATGCCAGTTTTCCTTGACAGAAAGGTCATGAAAGAGTTCATTTACCACTTCTTGCAAAAATAATCTACTTGTGGCCACATGCTTTGAAGTGAATAATAGTAATGCATTGCTGCAGTTAAATTGTTTAATTCTCCTTTTATGGGAGAAATCTGAAAATGCTTGGAGGCTGGAAGACTTAAATATAAAATATTTTTTCTCTGTACTAATCTCGTGCCTCAGAAACAGACTTTTCACCATTGACAAGGAGTGGGTACAGGACTAAATAGATCTATGGTCTGATTACATGTGGTAATTACTTTTGTGTTCTTAGCACTTAGTTTTATCCTGTTCATGTCTTTTACTTTTTATTATTTTACTTTTCGGTACAGTTGGTATTTCATATCTCTTTTAATATTATCACAATAAAATAACAATAGTCACTGATAGTATTCCTGTCTGCTACCTACTGTTGGTTACCAAAAAAGACAGGTTATTCATAACCAGTAAGGTTATGAATGGGTGGCTGGATTAGTAGAAAGTCATCATAAAGTTACTCTTTGGCTTAAAATTACAAAAAAAAATTAAATAAAAGTTGGAACTGAGACTCAGACAAGTTCAAAATGGTTCCTTTGACTTCAAACATATACAAAATGTACAGCATCTTTCCCAGTTGGAGGTTTCTAGTAGTGGTCTTGCTTCTCCCGCTTTTTTAAGGGAAAAGGAATTAGAAAAATGAAAACAAAAAAAAAAATCGACTGCTACTGTGGATCTGGGAAGTTTTTTGTTTGTGCTTTTTCTGCCTGGGTTGGAAAACAGTAACTATTAGACAATATTTAAAGCTAGATAAATGCCACTAATTGAGAATTGTTTAATCCCCCTCTTCTCCCCATTGTTACATTGTCAAAGGTTTGGTGTATAAATCAAATGGTTCTTGAATTCCTTTGATAAGAGTCTGCAAGAATTCAGCAGATATTTTTATGGGTTTACTTAAATATAATTTGGAAAATGTTTGTATAATTTCCTGAGTAGCCTAATACAGTAGAAAGGCTTGGAATAACAAATTCTAAAATTTTGGAGCTAATTATCTTGCCCTTGAGACATAGCTTTCAGACTTGAATTATTTGCGTATTCTAACTGAATTCTGGGAGATTTATGTCATAATAGACACCCTCAATACCTGCTTGCTGAATTCTGTATTCATATATAAAAGTGTCTCTTACTAAAAAATGAGTAGAAGAAAAAGATTAGATTATTCCTATTGTTTATAGGGAATTCTATAGCTTCCTATTCTTTCATGAAGAAGAAAATAAAATGAAGTGGTTCTTACTCTGTTCTTTACATGTTTCTGTCATTAAAAAAATTATTGTCATCTTGAGTTCTTCTCTACTGTACTTTCCTATCCTTTCTTCCTTTAGTTTACTCTTTTGTCCTTCGTATTACAGTTCTTTGTTGTTCTTTTTTTAGTCCTTTGTTTGACACTATGTAGTCCATTTTTAACAAGAGACAGGATGTCCTTGCTCACAATTTTTCTTTGAAAATACTGAAAAAATAGGTGTCTTTCAAATAATTTGCTCTCAGGCAGACCAGAATAGATAATGCTTCTGAGTGATGCTAGTATTTCCACACTTGACATTTTATCACAAATCAACAATTTCATTATATTAGTAGCTTTTGTGATCATAGAATGATGGAATAGTTTGCGTATGAAGTATAAAGGTCCTGTAGTCCAATCCCTTCCAATGAGCAGGGACATCTGCAGCTACATCAGGTTGCTCTGAGCCCAAATCAACCTGATCTTGAAAATTTCCAGGGATGAGTCAGCTACCACCTCGCTGGACAATTTGTTCCAATGCTTCACCATCTTCATAACATATTTTTTTTCCTTTTTGTGTTCTGAATATTTGTAATGAACTTCAAAGCATTCCCCATTTTAAAATAAATGATCCACTTTTGCTCCCAATGCGTTATACTCATGGTAGGTATGTTCTTACAGGTCTAATGGAATTTATGTTAAAAAAAGTCTGAGAGATTGTTGGAGATTTGTCAATTGATGTTGAAAAGTCTTCAAACATTAATGTTTTATCTCAATATTGACCTGATCGTTTTGAAACAGCAGTACCAGAAAGCATAAGAAATACATAAACAGATGGTTTCCCCAGAAGTTAGGTCTAAAATTTAACCTAAAAAATGTTTCTGTTCATCATTCCAAGTTATTTATCCTTCATAATAGAATTACATAGATAAAATGCTTGATTTTCAACTTCCTTTTGCTCTGTTTCACTTTCACATTCTCTTACAAATTTTAAGAGGTGCGAATTAAAACATTTATTTAATCATTTTGTTTTCCTTATCTAAATATCCCCTCTTCAACATACAGCTAGATTTAGCTGACTTTGATCTTTTTAATCTAATATTTCTAGTAATCATAACCTGTAATATGCTCAAAAATGTTCTCTTTACATCTTCATCCTTGTGTGTTACCAAAGTAACAATTCTTTAGTAATCCAGTGTTCAAGAATGAAAGCACAACATTATGTAAAAGAGTTTGTGTTGACTTTTACTATAAATTATGCCTTCAAGGGCATAATTACTTAGGAATGGAGAAGTGTTTCTAGAATTTAACAAACAATTCTTTCCCAGAATTCTTAAGTTAATGGTGCACATTGCAGCAGATAAGTGCACGACTGATTCTACCAACAGCATGTTTAATCATTAGTGAAAAAGTATGTGACTCTTTTCAACACGTGTGAGGTTTTTCTGCTACTATGTTTCATATGTTCCTATTTCTCAAGACTTTGAACCCGTAGATAAGATTTCTAAAGTAAATATCCTTTCAATACTATTTGCAGGGTATTCTGACTAGCAAAAATAGGTGCCTTAAACTGAAAATGATTGTGTTTGGCTCATAAAAAGTCTTCACAATTATCAGAATTATTGCATGGGAGGAATGCCTTCTGGGAGGAATCTAGATGAGAAATGCAAAAGAAATGAAAGAAAATTAGGGGATCAGTGAGAGAAGGGAGAAGAGCAGAGGAAACAAGAAGCAAGCCTTTCCCACTTTGTCATTAGATTAGCTCAGGTGGGCATGTAAAAAGCAGTTGAAGATGGCAATCTGAGCAGAGGGAGCAGTCCTGCCCTCTGGCTCCGTCCTCTTACCATCCTTGCTGCCCTGCTAACTGACTTAGCCAACCAAAGATTTTTCTTCAGGTAAGTGATGTAACTTGGCTGTGGAGCAAGATAGTTTCTTAATGCTAAGGCTCCAGGAAGGAGGAAGTAAAGTGATGCTATAGGTGTGTAAGAAAGAAAGAAAGACCTCTGCTTTTGCTAAAGCTGCAGTCTCAATATGTTGTTTTCTGTGTCTGCAGTCAAGTAAAAACAGCACTGGCTCCATCGATACTTCAAAGTTGTGTGTTACCAGATTTGGTTCCTTATGAAAATGATGTTATTTTTCTGATCATTTAAATATATTGTCCTCCGTGCTATTGTATTTGAATTCATTCTATGATATACTCATGGGGAGCTCTCCCAGTGTCCATTTCTTCTCCAAGAAAATAATCTGAAGCTATCATCATTACAAAAGTGACCACAGGAGGTGGAACAGTGTACATTCCTCAGCATGCATTTTCCGGTCCTTTTCCTGTATGTATTTCATATGGATGATTAGGTGAATATAGAGGGGGGAGGGAGTGAATTTTTTTGTTGTTGTTTCTTTGTTTGAGGTTTTATATTTTATTTGTTTACTTAAGAAAAAGGTGGTGATATGTAAGGAATTTTTTATATCTTAAGAAAATTATTTCTTGGGTGGAAGTCAGTGAAAACCTCGGTGACAGGAAATATATTTGACTGGTTTGAAGAGCTGGTGTGTTTCTTTTGAGAATCTGTGCTGCTACATCCTATACTAGTTAGCTTTCTTTAGGCTGATTACTTCATGCCTGTGTAATGTGATGATTGTGTGTATTACTAAAGCCAAATCATTTTCTGTCAGACTGGGCCTGGAGCCTCCTAACCACCTGGAGGTAGCAGAAAACATTGCTTGTGTGTTCAGTTATGTGACGGTTCAGCAGGCACGATATGTAAAAATAAATCTGTGATGATGGTCCACCTCTTTAAAGTGTTTCCATCCAACTGCTCTGGTTTGGCATCAGCCAGCATATTCCATAAGCTGAATTTGGTCAAGCACTGGCTGTTATTTGACAGTAGTACTAATGAGGAGCAAGTAGAAATGAGAGCCATTGACATGTTGTTGGAACTCTTGTTTTAAATATTTTCACTACCTCTCATAGTAGCTGCAACTCAGACTGTTAAACTAAGAGGCTAGGAGTGAGGAAGAGGGAGGAGGAAATAGATGTCTGTCGTGATGTGTTTATCTTTTACCTTTGTTGTAGCTAAGACATTGTATCTGAGAGTAAATCTTTTCACCCTGACTTCTGCATTGCAGCTTAATGAGCTGCCTGGCTATGCCACGTTGGCTGGTATGTATTAATTTACAGGTAGGAAGGACAAAAATCTAGGGCAACTTTCATGGTGGAAAAGAGAGAAAAAGGGAGGTTTTATACATGTGTGATGTTTTAAATTAATAACTTGTTTTCTTTTCTGTTTTATGTGGGCATGTGGTATATTAGAAATATAACCAGCATTGGAAGATACACAGATTCTTGTGCTGCAGGGTATAATTCAGCCCTTTACTAATGAAGGTAGAAATGAGCTTTATTGTGGTCAGATTGCTTATTAACTCCTCCAGAGTATCTGAACTTGGTAGATGCAGCTGTTCCAAAAGCTTTTGGATACAGTATTCTGTATCAAATGGACTGCTTCTCTGATCTCCGATGTGATTCTGGTATTTCTTATGGCATGGGATCTAATTGGTCTGGATAAAATATAAAATATCTCTTTATTAAAGAACTGATTTACACTGTATCCTGTCTTCCACAGAAGTCCCTCTTAATGTGATATATTATCACAGTACTTACTTTCTCCTTTCATCATACAAAGGGTTGCTGTTACCTCACTTGTTTCTTAGTATAATTTACCAGTGTTGGAATACTGACTTATGAGTACAGACATGAAACAAACATTTACTCATAAGAACTTATTTCCACATCAACGATAGTTTTCTGCTCTGTAGCACTTTTTCTTGGTCCCTCGTTAAGATCATCTGTGCCACATTTCAAAGAACCGCGTATCCCATATTTGGTTTCCATTAAGGTGAAAGCTCCATGCCCTGTGCTATGATTTATGACCTCAGCATTTATGCAGTCTCTGTGCCCTAACTAGATTGGCTGGTGTATTTCAAATATATTTTAGAAATGAAACTGGGAATGGAAGGAAACTGCTGCTTATGATAAAGAGCCTTGTCAACACACATGGAATTAAACAAACACGCGTTGTAATCGGTTTTTTCTATGTTAGCTTCATTCAGAAAAGTTTGCTATGCTATGCAGTGTATCCCAGGGACTGGACTTTTAATATTCTTGACAACTGCCCTAAGGGGAATAATGTCCCTTAGAAAAAGTCACAGTAAAATCTGGCAGTAGATTAAGTTAGTTTCCACTTAGGTGTGACAGCAGAGTCATTACTGATTTTAGACTTAGCCAGTTTGAGAGTCGGCTTCACCACCATCAACTAAGGACTATGATGTATAGTTCCAGATGCTCTGGCCAATTGACCGTAAAATTGCTCTGCATTTCTGGCAGAGCAGTTGAGCTGGAGCTTTTAAAATCTCCACTCCCTGAGCTCAACACCCTTCCCCCTCTGCTTAAAAGCTGCTCATTATTCTTCTTCTGCCCGCTGATCTTAGCAAAAGAAAAACTTCTGGAATCAATTAGAAGTGTCTGCACTTGATGAGATTTGCACGTGAGTTCGGAATTGCGAGGCTTTGATAGTGTCAGCCAACAGCTGCAGTTTCAGGTGGTAAAATCGGGGAAGGAATTTTCCAGGGTTTATTTACAATCATAAAATAAAACAAAAATCAAGACAAGTTGGAAACCATCTAATATGTTGTTAAAATGAAGGCTGAATTGGGTTATATATTTATTTTGTCTGAAAAAAAAAGTAAACTGGCAGTTTATTATCAGGATCTTTTCAATTACCTTGCAATTACTAGGCAGTATAGAGCAGCTGTAATAAAATGCAAGCTATGGTCTGCTTGCTGTAGTTTTGACTATGAAAGAAGCATCTGCTATTACTTTTGTCGCTTTAATTATTTGACAAGACAAGGAGGTAGTCATACTTAATAGAAATCAGAAGCATGCAGTCAAAGATAAAGCAAAGGTAGGACTCTGAAGATAGGAAATAAATGTTCCCATATACTGACTGAACTTTTGTATTTTCTTCTGTCAACACTCACACTCATAAAGTTTATTTTGTAACCCTTCTTATCCCAAAGCAGTTAGCGATTGGCATGTAGCTGTTTGCAGTGTTTGCATTTTAAAGGTAATAGCCATGCCAATGAGATTATTAATGTTCAGTTGTATATTGGAGGGTGTCTGCAAAAATGAAGCTGTGCTTTTTCACACATCTTGTTACTGATCTGATTTGGTTTGTAAGTCAAAGCAGAATTTTTCTATAAGCCAGTAATGCTACAAACCCTGTCAAACTGCATTCTTTTCTACATCATAATAACACGTGGATAATGATAGAGATCTCCATCTAGTGAATTGCTTCACCGATATTAGTCCCTAGTGACAGCTGACATATTCCACATGGGTAGATGCTTGTCTGTGTAACTGTAGTTGCAGTACTAGAGTATTAACTAGGATTTTTTTTTTTTTGTTAATGCACAAATGCATGAATTTTTTTCATACCTGATTTTTCCACAGATGTGGAAGACTCATGTTTCCTACTGTTGACAGAGCCGTTGCTTATTGATCACTTTACACTCTCGTAAATTTTACATTCAAAGTTGATTTAAAGGTCTGGCAATGTCTAAGAGTCAAAGGCAGGGTGAGATGGGCAATTTACATGTCCTGAATGAAAGACATTGGCTAACTTGCGGAGATTCCCCAACCATGCAGGTTGTGCGGGGAGAAGCAGAAGGTGCAGTCTGAGGAATGCAGAAGGTATTGAAGAACACCCCTGTGTGGGGAGCCTTCCACTGGGCGTGGCCAGTATGTGTGTGTTCTCTGGGCTATCTTTAGCCCATCCAGCTCACCCACATGTATGTGCTTGTCAGCACAGCCTGATATGCAAAATTGGTAGACTACTTTCCAAAACTAGATAGGTTCCCTCCAAAGCTATTGTAACAGGCAGGTGAGAATCACCGTAAGGAGAGAAGAGTGGTATTTGTGTTCCCAAGACCACGAATACAGATTACTTAGTTTGAATTTTATCTTCAAACATGACAGGCAGAGGGATTGAATTAACTTTTAAGAGATAAAAGCTTTAATTAAACAAGCAGTTTCTGATATGGAAAAGATCTGGGTTTGGCACATACGAGGTGACCACAAAGAACCAACCTAGTATTTAAAATATTTTGTATATTTCTGTCTCATACAGTTTAAATACAGAAACCCCAAATATAAAAAATACATGCAGTCCAGGATTACTCAATATTTACATCTTGCAAGGGAAGTGGTATAAGACTCTTCTTCCCGTAAGTGTCCCTTCCCACTTCTGTAACAGTGAGGAGAATATGGCAGCTATGAAAACTTAACATTTCTGCAACAGAATGTCTGTGTAGGATACACAGGTTTGGACTGTAATTTAGTCCACTGGAAATCTAAATCAATAAATTTGTGTAGGAAAGCATAAATTAATTCAAAATGTTCTGTAATATGTTTTATTACTTTTTTTGATCATAAATGCTATCTGTCGCTCAGTCTGTTTTTTACAGAAGCTTCTTGTGAACAACAAAGAAAGACAAGCACAGTAAAATTTGAATCTCTGTTTTTCTACTAGCAGCACCTGAAATAACCACAGAGACTGAAAACTAGTTCATGACATCTGGGCAATTCCATGCTAAATTCTAACCAGCCAGTGCCTTTTGTCTAAAGTGGGCAATAGATCAGTAAGATAAAATCAAGCCATTATCCGTGCTGTGATTTATTTTCTTTATTACTGCCTTGTTATATCATTCCCCTGAACAAGTTCTGTTTTCTATGATGTTTAGAGTCAGGGAATAAGGGAATATAGAGAAAGCAACAATGCTATAGTTGATTTTATATTTGGGTATTACGCAGCACAAAGAGAATGTTTTAAAATTTCCTTCTCCTGCCAATGCCAAATAAAAATTGCCTGATGAAAGAAGATCAGCAAATGCTGTGCTTAACAACTGATTTCCAAATGCAGAACACACAAAACACTTTGTATGTTTAAAAGTTGGAAATAGGTGTTATGAGAAAAAAGTAAATGTAAAGCTGTAGTTATCACTTGAAACCAAGGCAAAATAATACAGCAACCCCCTATAGAGTCTGGGAGTGATCACATCTGTCCTGACAGAATTTGTTTGGTTTATCTTCATGTGGAAACCATGAAATGTTTGAATAGGTTGTTTATTTTGCTGATTGGAAGCTAATACAGTTGAAGATGCCTGGTTTTAGTTTGAACATTCTAGATTTTGTTTTATGGAGAAAGGGATGCTATATTTTGTCCTTAGCTATTACCTGAATTCATTGCACATCTGCATATGACTATAAATGCCTAGATCTATTAATTTATCCTCTTTTTGGCTTCATGTAGTTTGCCTATAAAGACTGGTCAGATACTAGGAAACAGCTAAAAGTGGTAAAGTGAAGCAGGATGCTGAGGCAGAGTCTGGCCATTAACTGCATTGTTTTATACCTACTTCACAGCTCTTTCCACTTCCTTTTGAGATGAGCCTAGTTAGTTTATAATATTTTAGGGAAGATACCTGTCATTGTGCATACATAAAAGGGCCTGTCCCACTTCTGCTGGCTATGTAAGCAGTGATAGAGTTACCATCATCATGGTTGAATTCCTGGTCAATTTTTTTTCCAGGCTTAGGGTGAAACCTATTAGTGAAACAGTTGCCTTATTTAGAAAAGTCAGGGGTTTTTTATATATATATGTATTTTTTAAAGTTCTTCGTCATTTTCAGCTGAGAACATTCTAGCACAGGATGAGAAGTGTTCAGGCGTATAATTTTAGTATCTTTTTGAGCTATCTTTGCTTCCAATGAAAGTGTTGCCCTAAATTGAATCCATTCCAAATGTATCTTCCATACTATGGGCATGGATGGTAATTAGCTCCTGGGGTTGTCTGAGGCTTATGAAACTGCAGCCTCAGACCATAAAACATGTAAAAAGCAGGAATTCATCTGTCAGACTTGTGAATTGGACCTAAAAACCTGTTACCAAGATACCAACAAGTGAGAAGAGCTTAATAAAATTTAAAAATTAGCCTACGTGCAACTTGCTAGAATTTGCCTTGCCCTCTGGATAGCAGTCTAAAATGCACAGTTCACTAAAAAACCATGGCATATACTTTAATATGTTTTAACAAGCACTGAAAATAGTTGCGACTTTTCTAAATATAAGGATACTGTACTCCTTACTCTCCTTACTCCTTCTCTTCCCTTTTATTACTTCTGCTTTTTTTTTTTCCCTATGTGTGAGAAATGAAAAGATAGTAAAGGAAAATGGAGAGGATTAGGGAAGACTTTTTCTAGTTCTCTAATCAAATCAAAATAAAATAAAACATATAAAATATTTTGAGGTCCACAAAAATTGGAAATCTCTTCACTTTTTTTACAAAATGGTAAGACCAATGCAAACAGGTGGGAGGTTGGAGGTAGGTATTTAGAGTGTTTCATCCTACCTGGGTTCGTAGGATGAACACTTTTATTTCACTTTGTTTGTTTTTTTTTTCACTCCACTATTATAAAATAACAACAGTCAAATAGCAGAACAAATTATTGCCTGAAACAAAAGCATCTCACTCAAACTTCTCAGTTTTAAATAAATTCCACAATCTTCAACTTGCTGTGAGTTCATTAATTTGAAATAACACATTTCAAGAAAAAAAATCTTTGTTTTAGTTGTCCCATTTCTACTTCTAAGAGCAGAGAGAGATAAGCGAGTGTTTCGTCTAAGTGGCTATCTGAGGATCTTGCTGTTGAAAGTGAGAAGCTTTTCATTAACAGAGGGAAACTGGATATTTGAAAAAGCAAACACTGTCTAGTTTTAACCCAGTCCTGGGTATTGGTAGAACATTAGTGCCTTGGATTCAGGTCAGCTTTTTCACACTCTGATTTTTTTCTGTCATTATACATTACTCAAGGGTAGCTCACTTGAAACAGATAAAGAATTCTAGAGTACTCTGATTAAGAATAGTGATAGAACCACTATTGTTATATAGCCTTAATTTTTATATAAATTGGTGCAATCATAATTTGATGTTTTTAGGTCTCTTATTGGACTATTTATCACCTTCTAAATAATCGCTAATTTCTGCCAAGTTCTTATAGAAAGTCTCAATCCACTAAATGAATCAAATCTGCTCGTTCCAGTGAACTCCTGACTAGCGGAGAGTTAAGAAGGAGGAAAACAGGTTCTTTAGTGGATCCGGGTTTTTTTTTTTTTGGCTGTGCAAACTCTCTGTCTTTCAGAACTTATTAGCATCAAATAAAAATCAAAAGCATCAGATTGCTAAAGCAACAAAAATAATAGCTGTGAAAGCAGCATGCAGGCAAGACTGGTCAATTTTTTCTAGACAGTCCAAATAAAATATGCCCAACTAACTACTTTCCATTCTCTACTTTTTTATTTTGATCTTTTTGGAGACTAAATTGCATGAACTTCATGATTTTATTTTACTTTGTGCAGTAATCCATACTAATAAACTCTACACAGAAGCATATTTGGGCACATACGCCAGAAATTTCAGAGAACCCATAATAGATTTGGCAGCAGAGATTCTGATTTTCAGAACTGTACATGTGTGGACAAATGTTTGCCTCTTGGCTTAGACAGAATCTTTGGAATGTAAATCATCTTTGGAAAACTGTTGTTGAAAGGCAACCATGTTGTTAGCTTAATTGCTAAGAAACAAGCTAGGTTTGATACCCTTCAAAATTCTGCTGAATGTCTACCTGTTTGAAGGAAAATGCAGATAGGAGTTGTGCCTTCAGTCCAAAGTGTGGTCTCCTTTGGGGGAAGGATGCAAAAATTGATGCTTATCATGTATATTATCAATTGCAACATCATTATTTGTTGTAGGGGAAAGGAAATGGCATGAGGGATGGCAGACAGACCCTCTCCAGTCCATGCAGGGCACACCTGGTCCAAAGAGTACCTGTAATGGTCTGGGGGAGAGGGTAAAGAGGGAAAGCAGGGAGGATCTGTACATTCTCCCAAACTCTGTTATTACTTCATTTGTTAAGGGTCTGAATGATTAGAAGTTGCTTTTGTGAACCCACCCCTACAATATTGTAGAAGTCAAATATTGCGAGGAGAGCGGGAAATGAGGGAAGAACCTTGGGTTTGTATGGCATTGTCTGCAATTATTGGTTATCTTATTTTACAGCTTTCCAGCCAAGATGCCCTGATTTCTAAAGTCTTTAGACAAGTCCTTGCAGGCAGATTATCTCATTGCAGTTTGGTGACAAGGTCATGGAATCATGGTCAGATATACAGGCACATGCTAACCTTTTTTCTTCAGCGGTCATGAGTTGCTCAATCAGTGGTTTAAGCCTAAATGTGGTGCTGGATTTTCTGTCCTGAATTACAGAGGAGACATTGCTATTGTTAATATTCATTAGCATAAGTTTTCTTCCTTGAAATTTTTATGAAGTTGTCAAAAGTGCAGGTTCAGCTAATGTTGTATTAATGCCAGGCAAGAATGCTGTATGACTTTTCTCCAGCATCGTTTCTCTATTACAGCTAATGCAGTCCATCTCACTGAAACCAAAAAAGCTATTGCCAGTACACCTCTTAAATTATTCTCAAGCTGCCAGCTGTGCCATTTGCCTTTGATCCTTTCTTTCATGGTAATTGTCATACTGAAAGGTAAAACTAAAATATATTCTGAACCAAGAGCCACCTTTTCATACTTCTGGAGGATATTTGTCCCCACGAGATTTCTGCAGATTTTACATACTATTAAGAGTCTTCTCTATGTGCTATTGCTGCCATCAAGTGCAATTATATAATTATGCATGTGTAACTATTCATGTACAGTAATTTTAAAGTAATGCCAGCTCTCTAGAGCTCCAGCATTTTCTTACTGCTTAATTTAAAAATAACACTTAGCATTACATGAAACACCTCATTGTGTTTTTTTTAATGGGAGCTAAAAAATTGAAAAATTCTGGTTGAATATGCACTTTGAAGTATGTTGCTGACCGGAAGAATAGATTACCTTGTTAATAGATGAAATTTTGCAGTTTAGTGGCTTGCTTTCATGGTTTTATGTACTCTGCCTGATAAGTTAATTGAAAAAAACTGTGGAGTCATCAATGTAAACAAATCTTTCCAGCAGGGAAAACAATTATATTTACCTTACATGTGTTATTACATGCAAAGAGAAATACCTCCAAGATGTTCTTCTGATCGATGTGGTTTAAAAAATGCTTTCCAAATACAAAATTTTTTATTACTTCTGATTCAAAATATTTAGAGAGGAAAATAATTTTTAATTGTTTATTTAGTGCTTTAGGAATCTTATTTAAAATATTTGTGTGGTTTTGACCTTTGCTGTATTAAGGAGGTCGTGAAGCATCATGATGTCCCTTGACTCTACAGTAGTAAATTAGGATTTTAGTGTACTAATGAGAGGCTGGTCTGCAAGTAGCAAAGCACTTCATCACTACATTCACTGCTTGCAATGTGCTGCTTAAGAATAAATATTTCCTTTATTAACTCTGAAGTCAAGCTACTTGGCATCCAGGTATTTTAACAGTTGCACAAGGTACTGTCAAGTCCCCCAACAAAGCAATAGTCCTGTTTCCAGGCATGTACAATGTAAACAATGAGGTGTAAAGATTTTGGCAGAGAGGATTGCTACGTTGGAGATATGAGAAGACAAGGGCCCGGATGAGAATTCTAGATGCATGAATGAATAAAACTAATTATCTCTGGTGTGTTAGGAAAGAATCTGTGCATGTGGATATGGGGAGTCTCAGGACAGGTGGGATTTGAAGGTGACATATAAACAGTGATGATTATCTAGATTTATGGGAAAAGGAGGTAAGACTTATTTGGAAATAGAGAAGATAAATAATTTAAAGAATATTTAACCTAAGCTAACATTCAAACACTCAATATTGTTGGGACAGATGGAATTTCTATGGTGGGGCAAGGGGGATGAGACATGAAGAAAAGAGTGGGATCTGCACAGAGATGATAGAATTTGTGGTGGATTGATCATATCCAGAGAAGCAAAAGAACAAGGAAAAAGCTTGCACAAGAATGGTGTATGTGAGCTATACAAGATGACATAAATACTTGATGTTACTGAGCCCTTCATAATGGGTTAAAATAAACTTTATGTATACGAGATCTACAAATAGATCTTTTTGAATAAAAGCAAAAATGATAGAAATATATTTAATTAAAGAAAACTGTTCAGATACACAACAGAAGAGTAGATTTATCCTTTTATTCATGGTGGTGAGACTTTTTTGTTTGTTTTTTTGGATATGTGAAAGTTAAATTTTCTGGAAACTGGGACCAAATATGATCCCTGGTCACACGGCAGTAGAGTGCTCTAGCCCTGCAGACTTTACTATTGTCAGAGAGGATTCATCTGTGAGATAGTGATTGTTCAGCCACCTATTTCTTCTGCGAGAGCAGGAATGAATTGAAGTAGTGTTGAAAAATCAGTAAACAATGTTTATGACATATCAATAGGCAGAAGAATTAAAGATGAGGGTGCTAAATAGGATTTAAATCTTTGCCATTAACTGTCCTGACTGTTGCATGCAAAAACATATAGATGCTTCCCTTTAACCTGTGTGAAACTTTATTAGCTCTCTTCATATGGGAAAGGGCCCTCTGACATAAACCTTAGTATTTAAAACATTTCCAGAAACAGGGAAGTAATTAATTCCATAGAAAATTTGAAGTAATATATGAGCAACAATAAAGAAAGGTTTCAGAAGAGAACTTCAAATAACTGAGGTGCTAGTGAGACATAAGGATGCTGGAAGACTACATGATGGGAAAGGGTGAGCAAAAATAGTGATGAAGTTGTGTGAAAGGTTGTAATACAATGAAAGGAAGGAAAAGAGAAAGCAACATGGTTTATCAGGTAAATAAAAAGTATAATGAAAAAAAGATGATGATCATTGCTAATATTATTATAATAATAAATGGTATTGCTATCACGTGTTTCTAGGAATCAAAACTTAATATCCCAAATAGTTCTAATAGGTGAAAACAGGGGGTAAAAGGAAAGTTAAAATCAAATCAACACAAATGTTTGAGAAGTCTCATCACGGCAAGTTTGGTGCCATTTTGAAAAAGTAAATGGCATCCTGAAGTGAGATAATCTGAGTTGCTGGGCTTTTTCTAAAAGAGAGAGAATGGAGATGTATAGTCAAGTATTTATGGTGAAAGTGGTATGCACTCCCTTTGAAAATGTTTTTGTTTTTTAACAACTTTAACTCTCTGTATGATTTGGGACTACTCTGGATGATCTACTGCACCTGAGGGAATGGCTCTAAAGTTTCACTATGATTTTTTTCACTATGATAACTACTATTTTTTTTTTTGCTTTACTTTTTTTGATTTAATATATGCATACGTTTTCAGGAGTAGAAGTTATTATACATTGACATTTAAATAGATTATAGAACCCAAAAGAAATTATTAGCTTCTTGAAAAACAGTGCAGTGGGGAAAGTCTTAGATGGGTTATAACATCTACTGTGAAGTTTAGCATTTGATATTCCTTTTTAAAATAGCTATAGTACATACTTTGTGTGTGACTGAAAAACATAACTTGGAAATGTTTACATCTGACTGATCTATTTTAAGTAAAAGACACATATTGTTTAGGTGCTAGTGAGAAGTGTGAATATTGTGATTGGCTACTGCACAGAAACTTGCAGACAGGTAGTATGTGGAGAGCAAATGAATTGCTACTGTGTAGGTTTAAAGCTGTAGATTCAAAAGCTAAAATAATATTTAACTATACGTGGTATAATGAATCTTTATTGGCAACTGGCATTCACAGACTATTTGAAAGGCAGTATTGGCCAGACACAATTTATTTGGCAGAGATCTTGCCTAGTATATATTTGCAGAGTCTGTCTGCATAAGGATGCTGGCAGGTTTATCCTGATTTCTATTCCAGGTGACAAATTGCTATCCAAGCATATGAGTGATCAAATTTTTTCCACTGGAATCTGGGCACTGTAAAATTTCTGAAGCTGAGTAGAAAAATTGAAGGATTTGCTTAAACTATAATAGTCTCTGCATACCAAGGTGATGGCAAAATATTTCCACTTGGACAACATCAGGGTGAACAGTGCAGAATTGAACTAAACATTTTTCTGGAATACTGATTGTATTTTGTTGCCACTTCTCAGTGGCATCTTCTCCTAAGCTAGAAGCTGTGATCACTGTAGTCTTCAATTAATTTTTGCATGAAAATTAAGCATTGGAAATTACTAGTGTACCAACTGTCTACCGAAGCAAAGAACTCTGTTCAAACCAGATGAAAGCTATACCATAATCCCATTAGCTTATTTTTTTTTCTGATGCAAAGCCAATTAAAAAATAGAATAGTTTCCATTAGTTTATTTGTCTTTCCTGGAGCAATTACAATTGCTAAACTTTCCTAAACTATATAAATGTGGAGTCTCCCCTTGTGACAGGTTGTTTAAATTTATAACTAAAGCTAGCATTTCCATCTCCAATAAAAGCCAAACAGACATTTAATTATGGTGCGTGACATTTCTGACTAAAATAGAGCCAACAGAGCCTGTCAGACAGCCCTCATTGTTCATGGATTTTGAACAAATTGGGGATCTGTGAATTTATAGCCAGGTTTTTCTCTACTATTGTTTAAAATAGCACACATGGAAAACACGCCATGGGTGTGTTGTAATTCAGCTTTAATGATGTAACACTTGGTTTCAGTCAATCGTTGGAGGATTGCAGTAACACTGGTTTAGTGCTTCAGACGTTGCATGTTCCGTAGCAATTATAGCCCAGCTTTCAATAATGGCTGTTGGCGGGGTATCCACGAGTGAAGTCATAGCAATTTTGAGAAAGGGCTAATAAAAATACACCTGCCTTGTAGTGGAAAACGAGCCTTTAATATCTTTGCTTTGAAGTTGAGTGAAGCCCACGGCATTACCTAAAAGATACCAGTATTATGATGCAGTAATCCACTCCCCAGGGGAAGTCAGGGGATTGAAGTATGAAAGGCTACTATTTTCTAGTCATATATTTTTAGTCACCATAACATCATGAAGGAAAAATGGAAATAACAAGGTGATAATAAAAACTGGAAGGGTTGCTAGCTCTAACATTAGGAATATGCAAAGCAATCCCAAGCCATAATTCAGAGATGCTACATCTTAAGTGATGCATAATGATTCAGTTACTAGTTTTCATGCAATTCCTTACTTAAATATATCCAAATCTACTGTTTGTTGAAACAATATATAGAATATTAAAACAGCATGTAAGGAAAATATTTTTTTTTCAGACAAATTCTCGGCTATGTATTCTGGATTAGTTTAGCTTCTGACAAGATTTTTGCTCAGGCACTGACTATTTACAGCCATTAATAATCCTCAGGTTTTTTCTTGACCAAAAGATCTAGGGTGAATTCCTTTTGTCTTTTTGTTATGTTTTCATTTTTTTTCTATCCTGATATTCTTCATATGTTTTGAATTCTTCCTCATTTTAGGAAGCATTAGTGGTTACCTCTTTGTGGCACATACAGTCAAGCTATGTGTCTATCTAGGGCAGTCTATAATGCAGTAGTTATATTCAGTTATAAACTTCTGCTTGGAAGAAGTGTAACCAAGTATATTTTCAATAAATGCTGGGAAAAAAAGTAACCTCCTTAACTGCTTCTAAAATGAGAATAGGAACTTGGAGTATCCGTTCCTGCCTGTTGCTAAATTAGTCACTGCTTGGGCAAATGACAGAATTTTTCTTTGTGTTGGTTTAACTGAGTGGAAAATTAATCCAAGAATGCCCACATTCTAATGCATTTATTAGGTATGATTCCTCTGGTAGCAAAGAGGCTCTAGAATTACCCTATCAAAGGGCCTTAAGCAACTGGAAGTTACACTGCCAGAGGAAACAAGTTCCCTGAGTCCTTGGTTTGTTTATTCCTGCTCAAAACCCTGTTGCCTTTTGTGACACACTACTCTGGTCATGCAGATGGCTGTACTGGTCATACTGTGTGAACATGCCTAAAGAAACTTCAAGTCAGACGTGTAATTAGACCTCAGCTCAGGCTTGCAGTTGTTCAATGTGATATATTATGTAGCTATTTTGCAGTCACTGCTGTTGAAATTAAAATACAAACTGCAAAAAAAATTGTATGAATATATACACAAATGGGCCTCTTATCGTAGTGAGAGTGGATAGGAAGTTAAAATTATTGGTGTATTCTTAGCACAGCAAAATTAATATGAAGATCAGCAGAGCTACTTCCATATTAATCACTAGATGTAATTTATGAAAAAAAAATCCTGAAAATTTTGTAAGGAATTTTTCTGCAACCTGGGGCAGCTCAGGAACTCACAGGATACAAATCCTTCAATAGGACCTCCATTTTCAGCTGTGTTAGAGGTTCCTATTAAAATAAGCAGAATTTATATACCTTCAGGGCTGGATGTTGCCTCTCATCCTCATCCTCACACTCACCAACATAGTAGGCTCCTCTAAGTGGAGAACAGAAAGATAAAGGGCGCTTAACCCCATGCTGGTCTGATCAAACACCATTCCCTGCTAACACAGGAAGAAACATTCATCAAAGGGATATCACTTGAGTATGGTCCTACAAAAACATGCACACATGCTTAACTTCACGTTAATGGGACTATTTAGGTGCATGAAGTTAACCATGTGTTTTACATCTTGGCTGGATTGTAGTCTGTATTTTCCTTTCCACTAACCTGAGCCTTTACTCAGGGTAGTTACCTTACTGGTCTGAAATGCTAAAAATTCCCTCTGCCTGTGAAGAAGATTTTATATGTCTGAATTCAGTTTTAGATCATCCCTAGTTGCCATAGGATTTTAATCTAACTGTGTCTGTGGTTTCTATTTTTTGTTTAGGGTTAGTAGCACATTTTAACAAATTTCAAATAACTTGTATAGACTTGCTACTTTTTCATAGCAAGTGTATATATAAATATATAATTACATTTCAAATAAAACCCCCAAATAATTATTCTTTTATATTAAAAATACTATTAATAATGAGACAGGCTTCTAACTTTACTAGTTTTTACTCTTAAATGAGGCTTTAACTTCATCTCAACACTGATATAAAAATAACTAAGGGAATTATCTGTTTTGATGATTTCTGTTTTATCATTTTGGGAGTGAGCGAGTTTGTGCTGTGATTGGAAGATTTCCTATTAAATGTTCAATTTAGTAAAAAGAATGTAGAGAAATGCTGAACCAGAGTGAAATATTTAGGTTCTGGAACATAGTGAGCTTTTAAGCAATTACAATGTTGAATCCCAGAGCTAAATTTAAATACACTCTGCAGTCAGAGCTAGTCACAGAAGTTTTGTTTTGTTGGGTAAACCACATATATCAGGAAGCTGAGCTGTTACACTTCTTACAAACCTCCTACTACTGTCACTACATATTTTGCTGCTGTTCTTTTCTTTGTAAAATTCAAGTGTGTAATTTGCATCACTACTCTGAAAGTAAATTGCTGTTGAGTCTTGACACCTGCCAGCACTGGTATTCATTTCAAGCTGTAAAACACTACTTTGAAATAAATATTGGGAAACTCATTAAATGTTTTCACATTAAATGTGTCATCTGTGTTAGCATAAAATAATATAGTTAAGTATTTCTGGATTCTATTTTCTACTAAAAAATGAGCAAAACTCTTTGTGAATCCTTTTCTGTACTTTAAAATTATTTTCTAGGGTTAAGTCCCCTGATTTTTATCAATTCTACACACACGCACTGTTTTTTCCATGTGTTTCTTTGAGAAGCATGTACCGTTTCTGTTTTTATACTTATAAAATTCAATATCCAATTAAGGGATTAAGTGGGCCAAGTCAGACAAGAACTCTGAAAGTGAAGTTCCCCTAGATTCCATTATTTCCAAGCTGATACAAAAACTAAATTTAAATTAACTTAAAGGTTACACAGTGCTTAAACTCAGTAGAACCTAGATTCTGACCCTGACTAGTTCTGGGTAACTCCCAGTAGTTTCAGATGAATGGAGTGGAAATAATAATAAATATATCCAGGGAAATAAACGTTTATATTAGGAATTTCATTAATGTGTATGGTCATTTCTGCTTTACTCTTTACTATCAGGAATCCTCCCTTCCTCATGAAGCATATTTATCTGCTCCATGCCTATGTATACTGTGTATAACCAACTTCAGTGGATCTGGACTGTGTCATAATCAAATAAGCCCTACAAAAGTAATGTATTAAGACAAGGATGGTAGTAATCACACATATTAAGCAGATATTTTCAGCTGGAAAGTGTATACAATTTAGTATTAATTTCTTGCTGTGTTGATAGGCTTATTTTTCAGAAGATGAAAGAGAGAATGTGAGAGGAAAAAAAATGCTCTTGTCATTAGCTTGATGAGCCTTTCCCAGTTGTGGTCCCACAAACCCAAATCCTCAGTCCAGATCAAAAAAGATTCCGATTTTTTTTTTCCTCAAAGGGAAGAAAATGCTACATAATAATGCCTGACAGATAACTTGTGATAATCCCACACTTTTCTTGAACTTTCGCCAACTCCAGTCCTAGTGAGTTCAAACTTCTTGTCTTAATCTTCAGATCTTCCATGCAAATTCCCACTCTCTCCATGCTCCTGACTGCATGGAGTTGTCTCCCATCACCTCGCATTTCATTGGGAAGGTCAATCTTGGACTTGTGCCTGATGGTTTAAATGTCTGTCTTGTTACTCCTCTCATTTGTTGAGCTGATTTCTTAAGTTGTTATTCACTAATGTCTCCCTCAAATCCTCTCTCAGGATCTGCTTATTTGAGGGCTTCTGTAAGACAGGAACCTGTGTATTAGTGTTGGCCAAAAAAACCCTTTAGATGGCTGCTGGCTCAAGGCAGCACGTGCTACAAGCATCCCTCACAATTGTCTCTCTTATCTGTGAGCTCTTGTTTGTCATTATGGGTTATAAGCTCATAAGAAAAAAGGCAGTTTAAGGCTTGCCTGTAATCCTTCACTTGTTGAAACTCTGATCCTGATTTCAGCTGCAGAAGTTGACTTTATTGAAATAGTAAACTTACAAGGCTACCCTAAATGAATTGCTGAATTGCAGGTTAATAGGCACTGTTAGTGCTGTTAGTAGGCGATTTTCAGACAAAGATACATTATTAATGTGACCTCTCTGAGGACCCTGTCCTGGGCCATGCAGCAGATGTGTTGTGGTGGCTGAGAGGGAGAAACCCTGAAAGCAATTACACAGTATAGTTTGTCCTGGAAATCATCGGGGAATCCTTCAAATAGTATTAGAGAGCATTGTTATAATGGAACCTGTGAATCTCTGTACAAGACTAGAAATGGAAACTAGCAGCTCAGAGAGAAGCGTATGGCTGAATTTACGTTGGGAGGACAGAAGAGAGTTGTAGATAACAGCCCAGGAGCACAGACCTTTCATGCTCAGAATCATGGCCTCAAGCAGAGGTGCTAAATCAGTGTTTCCAGACTGAAAAATTTTACATCACCACTGAGACAAATTCAAGCTTCCTGATGGAGCCATCTGATGGAAGATTTGAGCAGGGAGTTGGATTATGATCATATAAATTAGAGCAGACTTTCTGAAGAGGAAATAATGCAGCCGTATACACTTACTGAGTTGGTTGTTTTAAGTGAAATGTCATGATGAAGTATAAAGACCCTGTTCAAGTTCCTTTGAGGTATAATTTATAGCTACTAGATGCACTAAGGAAGGCAAATTATATATTGAAAATTGTGTAGTTGATAGCCAATGACTAAGCATTAAGCAGTTAGACAAATAAGAATTTTGCTACTTTTGGTAAAGAAACATACTTCCAATTTTATGTGTACAGCAAACTTCTAGCACAGGATAGCCCCTAAACTTGAGCCTCTTGAATCGTTGCATTTTCTTGGATCTGCCTAATAAAACCACTGCCGTTTATGTGTCCAAATCAGTTTAATCTAGGCATAAGTCCATGGGAAAAAAAACCCGCCCTGTAATTTTGCATTTTCAGTCATAAATCAAATAGGTTTTCAGTTATTTACTTTAATGTTTTACATGTAGAATGGTATGAATCTCAATGTTGTAGCTTTTTTGTGTATTTTGCAGATTACACCTGGCAGTTTGACAGAAAGCTGTCAAAGTAAATGACCAGAATTAATTACCATTCAGTAGAGTAAAAATTAGACGAGGATGTGGGACTCATGGGGGCTCCACAGAGTAATAAACTACTTTATATTTCTCTATGTTATGGTTCATTAGGTGTATAAATAAATCTTTTCAATAGATTTTGGCAGTGTGGAAGTAAATTGTCATTTTAAATTAAAATCTCATTAGTGAGATAGTATACACCTTGATATCAGAAATACACTTATTCTTGTATTGATGCCACATTATTGAATTAGCTGTCAGTGTTCTCTAGTCACCTGAACTAGATAACAATCAAAAAAGATGTGAAATGATTCTATTAGTTTTGAATGTGAACTTTCTTATACCTCTTCCCACTGCTGCATACCCAAGGGAAAAGAATTCCTTCATTAAGACTGAAGCCTAAAATTCCACTGCCTCAGCTCTTGAGAGAATTGTAGAAAATGAAGAACCCTGCCTACAAGAGAGGCTGAAAAAGGGAAAAATAGCCAGTTTACAGGCCTTGTGGGATTAATAAGTCTTCCCATATTCCTTGGAATCCCATTGAACTAAAGTTACAGTGAGGCCATGGAGACAAAGGTCTTGTGTCTTTTTCTCTCCTGATCAAAGTGGAAAATACATTTTTCCCCACTTATTTTATCTCTCAAGCCCTATGCCACCATTTGTTTTACAGATTGGAAATTCAAAACTTCAGGTTAGCAAATTATTTTACCAAATAAAAATTAATTATAAAGGTTTCACATTGTTATGGTTAGGGCATCCTACATATTGAAGGTAAAAATCTCTGTTAATGTGGGAGAATTTGCAAAATATTTCTGTAATCTGAAAGTACACTGTTTATGTCTATGTTGGGAAGATCAAAACAGATTGTCAATCTGAAAAAGGTAGCATAAGAGAATTAAAGAATTTGTATGTTCTTATCTGAGAATTGCCGTGATAATACTTCTACAGTGTACTTATTTGAAAAGAATTCATCCACTGAATGCAACAGAAGGGTTGGCCAAACTTTTTTTTTAAACCTAGCTGTAAGGACAGAAAAGAGAAGGTCGGTAGAGAGTGTATATTCAGGGAAAAAAACCACACACTTTTGGATAAAAGGAGCTACTTTGAAAAATATTTTTAGGGCTAGCCATAATTAGGAGACAAATATGAAAGGGTGGGGAGCTGTGGAACATGCCAGCAAAGGAAACAAGCAAAGAAAAAAGTGTCAAAAAGTTCCAAAATATAATATTTATAGTTCAACAGGAAATTAGCAATAAAGTCACAGTGCTTGTGAGTAGATTTGAAAGGAGAAAGTGGACAGCCCTGAAGAGCAAGCTAAGGTAATCCTTGCACTTTCCACAGGCAGCAGAATGCAAAGGGTGATAAAGAAGGTGTGTTTCAGAATGTAAACCCGTGATGTGTGTAGCTGTGTGCCTATCTTACTTTGGCAATACAGCAGGAAAAATGGGTAAGTTGGGGAATTTTTCCTCTGGAAATGGGGCCGCCTTTGAAAATGCCAGGCTCTGTATTAGAATGGCTTAGTAGTGTGTTTGGAATGTGTTGTAGCCCTGTATTGGGTCCTACAAACTGAGAATAGAATGCAAACTGAAAGAACATCATAGGAGTTACTTTCATAGAACACTTACATGTAATAGTACCTCATACTCTCTTTGTCAACTGCGTGTCACTAATGTGCCACCATGGTGGTTTGCTAGCACTCTTATCCGCCCGTGCTTGACTTGCACAGATAGAACTGACCAAACAAGGGACAAAAAGGGAGAATGAACTTGTGCAAAGACTTTTTTGGTAAGAAAAGCAGGGGAGGAAGCAGAGAATGTAACACTTCTGTAGCAAAGAAATATGGGTCAACTTTCACTTGTGAATTTTGTCGTTCTATCAGGCCTCTTTGTGTGCTTTCCATACTAATACTGGTTTGACAATACTGGAAGGCTCAAACTTTTATTCTAGTAAAATATCACTTTCACAGAAGTCCAGTATTTATTTTATTTGTGGAAATTAATGAGTTACCTTATAGAAAGATGAGAAACTTCAAATGTATCGGTGCCAAAAGACATAATGGCGGATGTGGTTTCAGGTCAAAAAGGAAGAAAATGACATAGACATCTCTGAGGGTTTGTTGAGTATGGTTTGTTGTAGTGGCATCTAATTTAAGGCATCAAAGTTTATTTTGGAGCTCTCCCCAACTGACTTATATAAGTCTGTCTGTCATCTCCCATTAGCATGTGCTAGTTGCAACAGGACGTGGGAAAAACAGTGGATTAAATATTAAGTGAGGCTTGGATCAAAAATAAAGGAAGTGCTTCCAACTACCAGAGGGTCCTTCCACAAGAAAATAAAAGTCCCAAAATATGTCTTTTAACCATTAGCTTATGTCATTATTATAAACTTAATTTTTTAAAATATGATTTAGTGCATACAAGCTTAATGACACTTCTTTATAGGTAGCCCTTTCTGTCAATAACTGTTTCATGTTGTCATCACTATGAAGGTATTTGAATGTTGCAGCATAACATGTATTCCCTAACATTGTAAGGAAACTCTGACACATTTTTGTGTCCAAGACTAAGACCAAATTCCAATACAGATTTAGGAACAAAGTCTTGTCAGATTTGCTTCATTAGAAACTTTTCAGGAAAAATGCAATGTGTCTTTTCAGAACCTTTTTAACCTCACTGTTAGCTATTTCTGTTTGAAATCTGTATTCTTGGCAATATATTCTACGAATTCAATATTCAGGAGTAGTATTAAAAAAATAGGGAGACTACATGGTGCTAAATGTATTATTTCTACTCACACTTATAGTAAGAAGCATCCATCAAGTCACTGACATCTTCTTCCCTTTCAGTTGAAGTGTGGTGAGCCATTTGTTAAAGTGCCAAGAAACATTTGAGAAATCAAAGGTAAAGACAAGCAGGTCATTCATGGCTATTTACTCCCCACTGAAATGAATATGAAAGAATGTTATTTGACATGAAATTCCACTTTTGTCCATTTTTTAAAAGAGATAAATGGAGAAAATAAGAGGACTCAGACATTAATTTAGGAATGGGATTAATATCTATGTTTTCATAAATATATAAACAAAAATAAAACACACATATATTTATTGAACACATAAAGTATTACACATGCACAAGCATTCTATATATTAATATAGTGTGCAATATAATACACTATACATGGTAGAAAATGCATTAAAAAATGAGTTAGTATTTGTCTTCGTGATGATAAGCCAGATCATCATCCATCCATTTTCTTGCCTCTAGACTTTGTTCTAAAATATTTTGAGTTTGGTTTTGCATATCAAAATACAGTAACAGAGGTGGGGTCACAACTTGCTAGCACTTAGAGATGCATTAATGTTTTTTGATATATTGTTTGGCACTAAAGTAGTTTTTTCACCAATATACTGAGAAAGCAAAATCCTTGAAAAATAGTCACTTAGCTTTAAATACTTGTTCACGGTTTTGCAAAATAAACATCCTGTTCCCTTTTGTTAAAAAATGTAAAAAAACCCCAAAATATTGCTTGAAGTGAGCCTGAAATCACCAGATGTTCAGTCCTATTTTTGTCCTCCAGGTAAACTAATATTGAGTAATTTATGTGCAAATTTGGCTGTGCTATCAGAGTTTTTCTTGTTACTGCTCCTGTTTAATCCATAATTTGCTAGACATCATTACTTTCTTAACGATTACTCACCAAGTGCTTACTCCACCATCCAACACCATTATTTTTATTGCTATGGATATCTTGTTCTTGTGTTGAGCTGTTCAAGAGGGAATATTCTTAAATAGCAAAATTTCATTGCATTTTTGATTTGACCTTTTTCATTCATACTTCTAGATTCTAAATTCAGCTGTTAGTCCTGCAGCACTGCTGTGTGCTGTAGCCATCACCTCCAGTATGTTCAAAAAGCACAGGATAATTAATGAATTTAGACAGGAATTAAGTTCAACCTTTATATATTAGGCTTGCTTCTTAAAAGCACCCTAGTAAACAGAGTATTGAAATACTGAGAGCCTCTGAATACACCTGTAGTTGTCTTTAACCAATCTGGTGACAGGTGCATAGAAGTACAGACTGAACCATGTGCTTGGGTTTAGTGATGGGACATAAAAACTAACAGAACTGAGAATGGTTCAGCCAGGAATGGTTATACATAATAGCATACTTTTCTACTGGGGAATGCTCTTTACATTTCACAGATGCAAAATGTGAATTATATTCCAATTAAAAAAAAAAAAATGAAAGAACCCTGAAGTGATACTTGGTGCATTGCAATTGATAGTATTTTTTAAAAAACCAACTGGTAACTCCCCCCTGCTCCCCAGTCAAATTCACAAATTGTTCAGTTTAAAGAGTCCCTTTACAAACCTTTTGAGTTACAGGGAATCTACAGCTGAGGAACATGTGTTAACTCAATGTAGCAATGAGAAATGTCTAGTTATGAATAGTAATGCAGCCCAATTTGCAAGCATGGACAAATGTAGCTATTGTACATTAGCACAAAAGGCATCACTGATTTTGGATAAGGACTGTATGAGATTTTTACCTGAAAAGCTTTTCAGAGAATAGTGAGAAATGGTTAATTACTGAGAAAAACTAAAAAGTTACTAGTGCCGTTTCCATTTGTATCCAAACAGCCTACTTTTCAGACAGAAATGTGAATTTTCACATACTAGCATGTTTACAATAAATTTTATGGTAGGTACACAGGAGAATATAGATATATAAAGTACTTCAGCTTTCAAATGAGTATGTAACATATAAGGCGCTTTCATTATGGAGTAAGAAGGTGTGACGTTGTTATTGGAAGGGTCTTTTAGATTATGAAGGTCTTTTCCTGAAGTCAACAATGATAGGCATATAAAAGAAACTTTTATGGGATTGCACATACTTAAGTGTAGTTATAGATACTGTAGGAGTGCTTTCAAGCTGCGAATGGTTTAGGAAATAGTGACAGTAATGATTCCGTGACTATGTTCCAAAATCTTTATGTGGCTGATTGTCTTGACATATTTTCCATAACCCTCAGAGAGCTCAGAGTAAGGGAAGGTGAGGCAAGACAAGAAATTCTGCTGGTTTCCAGGGCCCTGCTGCTCTAGGGCTAGACAGTTTAGGCTGTTTAGTAGTTTTATCACAGGGAGACTTGGCAGATTCAGCATTGGCTCTCTTCCTTGGCTAAAATGCATTAGGGCCACCACTGTGCGCAGCAGATGAAAGGTAAGATGAGGGAAATCCAAGGAACTTTGGGATTACCCTCTAGCCTTGTACTGTTGTCTGCATTAATCAAGAAATGGCTTGCTATTTTAGCCAGCTGCACTCTTAAGGATTCAAGGACACCTGAAATTCGTTGCAAAATAAGAAACATTATAAAAATAATTGGGATTTTTTGGCTCTTCATTACTTACTTGCCTTTTAGTAAGAGTCCCCACAGACCAAAACCCGTCAGCTAAATATTGCTGCTGTTTAAAATTCTATTGCCTGACAATCAACCTTTTTTTATTTTGGTTCTGAAAAGTATTAAAAACTAAGAAAAACCTTCAGGTACATGAAGCACAACAAGTTGCCAGGCTTGTTGTCTTGGTGGAATGTTACAATATCGAGGCATAGTCAGTACTATGTTGATTTGGTGCCTAAGCTACAGCGCTTGTTTTCTCAGGCTACTCATGGCCTTTACCCTTGTGGAGAAGCTCTCTATTTATTGACAACTTTTGACAAACTGCAAGAAGCATTTCCTTCAGGAAAATACTAATTTTAAAACCCTTCACATATTCCATAGTTATTCCAGCAGAAATCCAACTTTTAATAAAACCTTTCATCAGAAATTTGAAAAGGAGGTCACTGCTCAGTGAACAAGGTGCACAGTCCTTTTGTGAGCAGTGATATTACACCAATGAATGTGTTTCCCAAGCATTTGTGTCTTCTTTACCCATATACAAAACACAGAAACTCAATTCCCTCCTTGTTTTCCCTCCCACTTGAAATTCTCTCCAGCCCCTGACTGTAGTAAACTGTGTCCTTCTCTCATCCTCTGCCCAGTTCTTTCCTTGATATACCAACAGTGCTGTCAGATACTGAGGAGATGGTCCAGTTTCACCCTTGATATAAATAATACTGAGACAAATATGGAGAGCCACAGGTTCATAGAAACAGGATAAGTGAGATGATGGGTTGTGCTCTGAAGGGCACAGAATATGACACAAAACTGATAGTGACAATGGACACTGAACTGTATGGCCGAAAAAATCACACATAAAAAGCCTCTAATCCTCCTCCCTTCCCCAGTCAGGGTCAATAACACTTCCTAACAGCCCTTCTGGCAGATGGATTTCTAATCTATTATGAACACTTTGAACAGTGGTCATTCCCCAGGCAATATATTTCAGTATTTAATTGTTCCTGCAATTAAAAAAAATTACTGAGCCTGAATCATGCTTACTATCTCTTCTTCTGTCTAATGTGGATATATTTTTATTCAGTTTGTTTTTCATAAAATTATGTTAGTTTTTATGCTTTACACATATATTTCTGAGGATATTTTTATACATCTGTCTCTGTTTATAAATAGTTTCTTTGACCTTTTGTTACAGCATGTTTCAAATATTTACTGTGCATTCCATCTTGTCTTTGGAATCAGGAAAAATTCAGGATTTGGGGCAACTTACTACTATTTCTTCGTAATGATGGTTTAGTTGTTTTGCTTTGTTGGTGTGATGGGGTTCTTTTTAGGATTTACCTCTTTTATATTGGGGGTTTTTTTTAAGGTATTATGAACACTCCTTAATTCCTTTTCACCTTAGATGTTTTCCTTAAAAGCATACAACCAATTATCTAAGTTCATTGAAAATTTCATTGTTGAAGTGAAATTCATTGGTTTCACTTCTTTCTTAGTCCTTCTTCCTATCCTAACCATTCCAATATCTTCAGGTAATATCTCATGATCACTGGACCTCAGTTGTCAAATTATGTTTTGATATTCTCGTTGCATTACTCCTGAAAGTAAGAACCAAATACAGAGGGTCATTCCTTCTTATGGTTTTTCTACTTTCTGTCTCAAGAAATCATATTGTAGTTAAAAAGTTTAAAGGACACACTAGGTAGGGCTTAATTTTTTTTTTTTTTCCCTGAACATAATGTCATCATAGTTACATTTTTGCATTATTACCACGATTCATATTATGGATTTTGCCAGTTGCTCACAGAAAACCTCATACTCAATAAAATAAATTATTAAGCAGCTGAGATGTTGGCTATGATCTTCAATAATATTAGCTTGGACTTGTCACATCTTGTCAAGTAGAATTGACTCAAAATGGAAATGCAGACTTTTATGAAGATTTGATATCACAGTGAATATTTTACTAGTCTCCTTGAGAAGAGGCAGTAGATTTTCATATGCTCCAAACATTTGCAGGTATTTTTTTTTATTATTATTTTTAGCATTATCTATAAGTTAAATATATAGAGTAGACTAAATCAAGTATTATTCAAAGCAGCTCTATTAACATGTGATTTTGAACTTAATCATGAGTGACATGCTATAAACAGTAAGAACTAAATCATGTGAGAATCAGTTAATTGGCATTATCAAGAAGTCTGTAAAAATAATTACTAAAGCAAAAGTCTTTAAGATTCTGAAGCATTGCACTACCTGGAAGACAAGCAGCAGGCAGCAGAAATTCTATAAACCAGGAATTTTGCCAAACCTTCTCAGGCTGAAGTCCAAATGAAATTTTTTTAACCCAGCCAGATTTTCCATACTGAACCAAGGAAATTGCAGCCCAGCAGAGTCCTAGGAGCCTTTGCCTACACTTCATTGCAAGTGAACGTCTGTCTTTTTTCTTTTAATAGTGTCTGTATTAGATACCAACAAAAATGTATGTTAACAGGCTGACAGAAAATAAGATGTGCAAATACTGGAAATGGTGCTTGCATAACACAATTTATGATGTGATGTGCATAATGTACATACTGAGGTTGTGGTGCTGCAGAAGTTTACATACGTTATTAACATTATATACGTGAGTAATTCCTGGAGGATTAGATTCTGTAAGTCTCACTCAAGTCACTATTATTTGAACATGTTTATGACTGCAAGTCTCAGCTTGCTTATCAGAAGGAATGAAAGCACAATAACTTTTAAAGATCTGTAACAACCACATTGCTGTTTGTTTATTATAATAATAATCTTCTTGTAGTCATTTGTTTTCCTAATGCCACAACCTTTTCCTTCATTTGACAGTCTCATCTCAACACACTTACACATTTGAGTCCATGATTTAGATGTGCTTGTCACTGGTATGCTTTAACCATTACGCTGAGAATCCAACATAGTTCCTAACCCAAAATATAATCATTCTTTCAGTTAGCAGACCTAAAGTTGTCTCATAAGGCCGTCAAAACAAGTTAGGTAATTACAGTTCTTAGGTCTAGGTGAGAAATGGGAAATCATGCAGGAGCAGACAGAGAAAAAAGAAAATGGAAAGTCTATATGCAGCATCACCTTAGTAAGTAGATCGCGATGGCTGAAAGGTGCTGAGATGATAAATGGGCAAAGACTAGCCTGTTCTGCCATAACTGCTGGGGCAGAGGTCATTCACACCCTAATGACTTAGACAGTGCTATCCAACAGTAATGGGGGAAAACAAAAGAGTGAAAACCATTGCTAATGTGGTTGTAACCATCCTGTAAGAAAAGGGAACCTAAATAACCACAGCTTTGATCACTTACTGCAACTGATTGGGGTTTTTTTTTTAAGCTTTTAATGTTTATTTATGTAACATTACAGACTAAAAAAGAAATTCTTTAAATGGAAACCAAACCTGATCCACCAAACATGAGCCAGGTTGTTCAGACACATAGCTGCTCTCTGTTGCAGATGCTTCTGAAATAATTACCCTGAGAAAAAACAGAGATAGAATTTTATTATGACATGTAACTGATGAGTGATGACTTACTTAAGTATAGAAGATGATTTGCAGTTTTGCCTATAAAAAGGGTACAATGGAAGCATTCATATGCCCAAGATAACCACCAATAAACATGATTTAGATGGAAATTTTCTTACTTCTGGGGGGAGGTGGGTGTATGAGTCTGTATATGTGTTCTTTTGCGGGCTAGAGCTGTACCAAATTATGAATAGCACAGAAAAATATTTTTGTTAGAATAGTGTAATTTGCTGTCCACATGTTCTTGGTACAAAACTGATTTCAAATACCTAAATTATGGAGACTTCTTACCCAGAATTACATTCCAGTGAATGTCGTGGATAAGGTAAAATAATTTAATTGCTACACTTTCAAGTATGGGCAGAACAGTCATAGAGCGCAGTAGAGCATCAGGAAGCAGGAGTCTGTAAGATTCCTGCTGGGGATGCCTGTGATGTGAGGAAGTCCTTCAGAGGGTGGAAGCTGATCTTGTGTCTCCTACCTATAACTCCTGAAACAAAACTCAAGGGAAATTTTAAAGCAACTGTCTTTCAAGGTGAGGGAGTGCTGTTGTCTGATAACATCTGGCAGATTGCGAACATGAAGCCAGTAGTCCTGTCCTGGTTTGATGCTGATGTGCCTGGCCAAAGGTTAAACACTGTCTGGGTCCTGGTGGTTACTCAGAATATTAGATCGAGGCTTTTCTGCATGAAGAAGTTGCAGCCACTGATCTAGCCTGGTTCAAATCATGGTATGATTTTTATACAGTTTGAAATAAGTATATTTAAAGCATGATATCAAGGCAGTGTAGCTTTGGCAAATACAGCTTATTCATGGATGAGACAGCAGTCTCTTGCTCTCTGTGACCTTTTTTTCTTTTTTCTTTTTTTTTTTAATTGCAAGACTGGGTTGGTTGATTTGTTGTTTTTTGGGTTTTTTTTCCCATTCTCTCAATTGCTGTATTACATTGTAGTGACTTGTTAATGAATAAATTCATGGGCACACTGACACAATCTGCCTAGCGCTCTTCAACTTGTGAACATTTGAGTGCTAAGTCACAGGCGCCCCTTTAGGAGAAAGGAGTAATTGAGTCAATACTAACACTCATAGCCTAACTACAAACACTCATTGCCTAAACAAGTATATGGGTTTAACTATTTTCACCAGGAAAGGCAGTTTGTCCATTTTCTGTTTCTTGGAGATCTTGTTTTGGTGATCCTCTGTTAATTGCTGGAGGGTCAGAAGCACTGCCCAGCAGCACAGGCTGTACTCTTCCCTTGCACCAGCTGTGACAGGTCAGTGTGAACGCTGCCTTTCCAGCAGCTCTGCCAGGTCTCATTCAGGGCAAAAACTGTTAGCTTGTGGAATTATATTTCTAGCTTAATTCGTTGGAAATTCTTAAAAGACATCTTTGCAAGACATTGGGAAATAGAGTCTGAAGAGCTTGTTAATCTCATTACCAGCATTTTGTAATGTTTAGGATAATTTCACAGATTGGAGGGAATAAGGGCTCAAAAGTATCTGTGGCTGTGAAGAGCAAGAGGGGCAGATGCTCTGCTACAGCTTCCAGTTCTGCTGCTGACTCTGTGGCAGGCTGCAGGAAACCCGTGTGTGTGCACAGTCTCACCCCTAGCACTTAGGTATGGATGTTTTGTTAAGGCTCAAGTGCATTTTAATGGGCTCTTTGTCCATGTTACAGGCAAGTCCATCCTGTGTGAAAAGTTAGCTTCAGAGTCTCTCTTGATTGTCGCTGAGCCTTGGCAGGAACTGCATCTGTGCTGTCTGTGTGCAGCTCTGAGGCTCCTTGTCAGACCCATCCACCCTGCAGGCAGTGAGCCTTCCAGGAGGCTGTAATTGAAGATATAAAACATGCCCTGTGGGTTGGGGTATGCACAACAGACATTTTAGGCTTCAAACAGTGCAACTACTGAAATAACAGTTTTATTAACATATTAGTTTTTACTGAATGAATATAATTTAGCTGATGTATTGAGTAAGAGCTGTTGCCTCTAGCAATAGGCATTGTGCATGATCTTCTTTCAGATAAATCTTTCCCTTGATTTTGTGAACTAGAAATCTCTGGAGACTGTGAGGGTGTTCTGGAAAGATATCACTGCATGCTTGTACTAGCATTTTTTCTTAGGTATTCACTTTTGGCCGCTGTTGTGAAGTGGATACAGAGATAAACAGCCTTGTTGATTTTCCTAATAATTTCCTTCATAATAATCTTAAGAAATGAACAGAACAAAAAGAAACTTGGCTGTTTTTTTCAGGTAAATTCATTCCAAAGATGCAAATATTTTTATATCATTTTATATGCACTGCATGCTTGGTGTGGTCTTTTATTCAGTCTACACAAATGCATCAGGCAGTGCTACTACATAAGGATAATCCCCCAAAGAAAATAATTTTGAAGTGCTTTTTCTTATTCTTTTTCCAGACTCTATACTATATTTGTCAAAGACTCTCAAATTTATTTTGAACTTGTCTCCCTTCTGAAAAGAAATTCCAAATTTCTTCATTCCTAGCGTCTAAAGGTATGCTTGAATGAAAAAAAAAGATAATAAGTAGAGTCATTCGCTTAAAACTTTATTAGAGAGCCACACATTACTGTTTTGGGATTTTGGTTTTGCTGCCAGTTAATTATTATGACAGTCTGCTTTGAGTTATCCATGGCAACTTATCTAAGCTGTAGATGCACATCCTAGATAAATACAGAGATGCTGAGCTGGATGACTGCAACCTGGATTATTAGCTCAGTCTTGGCATTTGACAAACATGATTATATTTTTTCTACAAAGTTTTTGTCCAAGAGCAGTTTTTGCTCAGAAAAGAGCGTAAACTAGTGAACCTAGCAAGACATGGATTGCACAGTGAATCCCACCCATGACCGTCTGAGATCTCCCTGCCCATGTCCCCAGTTGGTGTAGCTAGGGGTCCCATGGCTGCCTGTAAGATTCCTTAATGCTACTAATTCCAGGAACACTTGTCATTTGGACTGTTACCCTATTGTTTCACAAGGAGACGGCTCACATCTCAATTTGTGCCTATGTCGACAAACCTGTCTCTTCCCTAAATGCTGTTTTTGGTGAATCACAGTCTCAAAATACCATGCTCTCTGCAGAGAGCTGATCAAACAAAGAGAATTTTTTTCTTTTTTTTTTCTGGCTAAGCACAGACCAGATTTCACCTGGACTGAGCTTACCTCTGTCTTCTGCTCCTCTGCATTTCTCTATTCCAAATGGTACCCCAGGTGGCCAGGATTATCGTATATACCAGAAAGGTATCAGTGTTTGTGTTACTCTTCAGTTAGACAATTGGGGTGCTCTCTCAGAGATGTGAAGAATTTGTAATGTAAGGAAGAGACAAATACATAAACAGAGAGATCAGGACAGAATGAAGCGATAATACGTGCTTAGGCATATTATTCAAAGTCACTTACGATACTGAATTGAAGCTGTAACAAGAATTGCCCTTCAGAACTTTTTTTAAAAAGTATCATTATTGCAGAGTAGAACACAGGATGTACAAGATTTTCTGGGTTGGGACTAGAGGAGAGACCATAGAGACACTGAAAGACACTTGATCTACAGTCTTTTTTCTCAAATACAGAAGATTTGTGGGTTCCAGACTTCAAATGGAGCCCATAAACATGAAAGAGTTTTTTCCTACACTTCAGCAGAGGAAGGGTTTTTCTCATGGCATGCTTTTCTGATGTTTTGATATGGTAGGGAATTTTGGTGGTTGCTGTGTGTGATTTCTGTGCATGTGTCATTTCCTCAAGCTTAATGGCTTTCTTTAATGGCATACATAATTCCTTCACTTTTTTATAAGTGTCTTCATGTTAGGAAGACGTTTTCAGTTTGACCTATGTAAGAAACCATCATATTGGAGTACAAACTGAACTTTATGCTGAAGGTCTTTTCTGGAACCTAAGGTTTTCTGTACACTTTTGTATAGATTTGAGTATATAAAATTCCAGGTTTTAGATTTTTCAATTTACTGTTGAAAGGTTCTTGTTTTCAAGTTCCTATTGTAGTATTCAAGTTACTATTTTTCATACTGATGGTAGTAGAAAATTTTGTAATATATATATAATTGTGAATAAAAATCGCACTTTATTCAGATCCTAAACCATATGGGACAGCTCTTGTCTACCATTGCTTTTACATATAACATAAAATTACTGTTAATGGGCTTAATAGTAGCCTGCCTTACTTGTATTTTGTTGATAAATATGCATTGAAAGTGATACATTTTGTTTAAATGGTGCAGGGTAATGTCAGACACATAGACATTTCAATGCATTTTTATTTATTTATGCCTACATTAACTAATAAATGAGACAACATCATCATATAAGTAGTTTTCCAGAAAACCAACTCTAAAGTAAAAAGAGACATGATATTTATCATTCTGAATGATAACAAATGGAACATTCACTTTATTTTAATAGGTTAATACTGTCGTGTGCTAACCTGCTTAGGTATCTTGGATAATAAAATAGCTGTCACTTTCGCTTGTGGAATTAGATATGTGGTGATTATATAAAAACGAATATTCTGCTTCTAAATGTGAAAAGCTGACCTTTTAAAAACACTTTAACAACTTTTAGTGTTATCATAAATCTTACAAGTTCTTTAATGTTGCAGTTTTTTGGTTGCATATATTACACTAGTTCTGTGAGTCAACTTTTGTTACAGGGAAATTTGGGCCTGGGGCCAGGTAGAGCTTTGGAGAGCTTTTAAGTTCGAGAGCCTGTTTCACAGCTGGAAAGCTCCCCAAAGCGAAGTGATCCCAGAAGAATATGTTTCCCATTACCCAAATCTCTACCAAATCATGCCTTGTAGCTCTAAAATAATTAAGACTTTGGAAGCCCCAAGAGGTCTTTTTTGATCCATGAATGAAGCTACCCTAGGTTCAAATAACTAAAACCTGACTCCTTCTTAACCAATGAAACACAAAACCCTTCCATTTGTCAATGTAACATAAAGAGAATGCTCAAAAATGTCAGAGCCTTTACACTTTAATGGATTCAACCTCAGGACATGTCAAGAGTTTTGATTGCAATTGTTGGAGATCAGGCTGAGGTGTCTGTGCGAGTCCCCAGGGCAGAAGAATTAATGTTCTATAAAATATGATGTAAAAAGACACGTTGCTTTATATTGAAGTTTGAATGATGATGAAATTCATAAAATCAGGAGAAATCGTTCGAGTCTCTGGCGCTGCTATTAGTAATACACTAGTAAGAACACTGATTAATTGTTAGAAGTGGACCACTGCTACTGCTATAAGAATAAGATGAGAAATATCTATTTGCTGGGAAAGGTAGCATGCCAAGGTATTATGAAGGCTTTTCTTTCTTTTAGATTCAATTAAAATGATACAATGCTTTATGAGAACCTGCTCTGGGATTATGAAAAACAATGTAGTCTGTAGTCTACCTCTGATGTCTGTGACTTCAAAAAGGAGAAAATTTTGCCACATGCTAACTTCTGAAAATTTAATCCTGTATTCTTGTGCTTGCTTAGTGATTTGTGGGTAGAAAAAGAAAGTGACATATGTGTTGTGAGGGAAGAACTGATGTCACTTGGACATCTGAGAGTTCAAATGAGGTCACAAATCAGCCATCCATTTAAATTTAATAATACTCATTTGTAATTGCTGATGAAATATTAATCCCTCAATTATGGGTACCTACAAAATCTTCGGACTTAAAGTATATTACTTAAGTTGAATTTTTTTTCTGAAACCAGTCTAGTGACTGGAATTTCTGACATCTAACAGGTGGCTTTAATATATTATAATTCTGTGTTTTAATACAGTTTTAAATCAGCAAAGCTGTAAGGAAATTAATCAGATATAATAGAAGTATTTACACACCTTCCCTTTATTGTGTGCATATTTATGGTGGGACTGCCTACTGGATGACATACTGAAATAAATGAGATTTAGAAACCACTGTTAAGTTGGCCATTGTGCCTCATTTTTGGCCAGATGAAAGTATCCCTTTATTCCACTGTTCACTGCTTAGACTCTGTTTTGGAAGAAGAGATGCCAGCTGATGAAGATGTTTTACAAATACAAGTATGTTCATGTCATGCATTGCCAATGTTTCATCAACTGGCAGCAACTCCAGACACTGCTGATTTATAGCTAGACTAATCTGGTAGTTGAAGGATTTACAACCTCAGGAGAAACTATTTGAAGCACTTAAGTTTAAGATTGTCATTAAAAATTCTTCCTTACAATAAAAGTACCCAGACTTCAGCTGCTTTGCTCTCACAGCTATAACTAAACAGCTGCTGCATCTTGAAGGGAGCTTGAACCTGCAAGTGCCATGACATTTTATATCTTCCTGAGCAGTGCCTAAATCAGCAGACTTTCCCATCCCTGGAAGTGTTCAAAGTCAAGTTGGATGGCAGTTTGAGCAACCTGATCTAGCGGAAGATGTCCCTGTCCCATGGCAGTGGGGTTGGAATTAGATGATCTCTAAGGTCCCTTTCCAATCCAAACCATTCTATGATTCTATTATTTTATCTGCTGACTGTCCTTTTTATGCAAAGTTTCATGTTGAAGTTGCATAGAAAGCAATAAAAGCATGGGGTAGAATTTAGAGTTCTCAAGTCAGTAGAATAATGCTTGCCTTTTGTGGTTGACATTTCTCTCAGTTCTTAAGTCTTTTATTGTATTCTTGGGTATAATTTCAACAAAAGTGGAAGAGTGTTTTCCCTTTTTCAGTATAGATTTTTAGTATGGCAGTAGGAGCATGCAAAACAATGGATGTGGGTGTAAACTCCCTCGGACTAAGGAGAAAATTGAGGTAATCATCCTGAAAAACTTACCTAATTATTTTATAATAAATTAATTTTTGAACAGGGTGCAATGTTGTAAAAGGCTGGTGCAAATATCAGCATCTGCCTCTCTGCCTACATTTTTAAAAAATGGAATCTTGTTCAGCTCTTTGAAGCGCCCATTTTTTTGGATGTCTCAATTTAGGCTTGAAAACCTGACACTGAAGATAGACTTGTACTATAAATAATCAGTTAGATCCAGAAGTCTTCAATTGCGCTGTAAATTGAAGTGCTTATTCTCTGCGAAGAAAAGGTATTTTTCTGTGAGTGCTGATTGGGGTTCTCTGTTTGGTGTCCTAATCCTACTGGACATCATTTTAAACATGTTTATTTTCCATGTACATTTTTAAGGCATCTAAGCATCTGTGTAGAGTGAGTGGAATGTGGATTATAATTTTGTAGCAGGTGCCTAAAGTTTAGGCATTGTACTGTGGGTCCTGCCCTTGAACTTGAGACCTAGAGATGTTAAAATTGCTTGTTATATTTCCTGTCTTTTGAGTCATCTATCTCCATCAAACATATTCTTACTGTTGCTAAAAATGTACTGCATCTTGACTGCTGACAGGTTAGGCTCTCTTTGTCCAATTGCTTCACATATTACCAAGATTTGTACGTTAGACCTGGCAGCGTTATTCTTTTGTGCTTATATTTCAGGATTAAATTAAAGTGTTCCAGAAGAAATAGCTGCAATAGAATTAGATTTATTTTTGCATTTTCTAATTTTCATATTGGTCACTTTTATAATTGAAGGGCAAATTTTCAGCTGGAGTGAATTCTTTTAATAAATTCCTTTCCTTCCAGAGTCCCCTTAATAAATTTTCCTTCTTCTGAATGTGAAAAGAAATGCATTGATTTGTGCTTTGAGATTGCATGGATTAACTTTGACTTCAGCTTTTCATCTGTTACATTGATCATACATAACAAAAGACCTACAGAGACAATAAGTTTATAAGGACTGGATGTTAAGTAGGCTGTTTCCTGAACTGTAGATAGCAGACATTGTCAGTAAGCAGCCAATTGTATCTTATTTTACTTTAGTGTTGCCACATGGGAAGGCTGGCGGTTAAAATCTCTCATGTGCTCATTTTTCAGGAACAGTGTGTTATATTTATACTGATATTAGAAATATTTACACATCCAGCCATTGGAAAATAAGAGTGCTAGCTTTTTTAAAAGAAAAAGATGATGGGGTGGGTGGTTTCTGGATGAGAACGGTTAATCATGCTCTCCATGAGATGAGTTAGGAGTCCTAAATTCCTAATCTAAGATTTATATAAATAATATAGAACACTGATTAATAACATTCTGAAACAGAGTTGGATTAACATTTTGGTACTTTTTTTAATCATATGGGACAATACTAGAGTTATTTATTTATTTAAATTCTACAATTAGAAGTTTTAATACATTTTTAAGCACAATATTGGTCTGTGGAGAGTCAAGGAAATGGCATATTCTTTGATTTGTTTCTAGAATAGAAATGGCTTGGTTATGAGTAAGTTTATTTAATTTTCTTCTTGCAGTTCTTCCGCTTCCTCCTCCATTTAGACTTTCATACCTACCTGAACAAACACACTTTCACTTCCACAATCAATAATTCATTCTGACTTTCAGCATCATTCATACTCCTTGCATTCCTTTTTAGCAATGCACACTTGCTCACTCTTATAACAAAAAACATGCATTGTGGTTAGACACAGAGGTCAGCACTAGTGTTGTGTCACAGGTCAAACAAGATCACTTACATTCTTTATCAGGGTCATTTCTTCTCCCTGGGTGGGATATGAACTTTTCTTTTTCTCAGAGAGGAAACACCACAGATGTTCACCACTCCTTGTTCAGGATTTCTGCTGCATGGTTTGCCATCATTTTTCATGTAAACTTCCAAAACAACAAGGCATGAATCACCCATAACTTATCCTACTTCTTATATTCGTTATTCAAAGTAACTGCACACTGTATTTAAATACACTTGTGATGTGTGTAAGTGAATTCCATATTTTTTAATTTGCATTTTAAGATACCTCCAGTACGTACAGGAAATATTTATAAAATGCTCAAAGCATTTATATCTGGATTTTCATAGAGACATGAACATTTTTTTGTTGCTTACGATTTCATACTTCTTAATTTAACTTGTTTTAGTATTACAAATGCTCTTTTTATTTCTTTCTTTTTCAAGTCTTCAGCAAGATCATAACATTTAACTTATTCTGGTGAAAAATGTTTGCAGCTTTTTGGGATGATTTTTCTCTAGGTAAAAAAAGCTCTATTGACATTTTTTCAGCTGTAGAAAGGCAGCGTTATCAGTATTTCCTATTATACTTGTGTTTTATTGATGCTAAAAGAAAATAAGGTATTAATTATGCTTTCACCACCGAGTATTTATCTTTTGTGGAAGAATGAGGTAACACAGAAGAAATTCTCTTTGTTGTCTTCCCATTCATGACTGAATTTTTTGCCAGTACGTGTCAGCAACATCCCACTTCTAGGTAGTTTTACGTCATAAGCATTTCCTAGAACATATGTCATTCTTTATTCTTTTTACTCCATGCTTGCAGGTTTCTTTTTTTTAGAAAAAAAGTTGGAATAAGAAACTAAAAATCCTCAACCAACCAACCAAATCCACAACAAACCTTATTGAGAAGTTTCATCATTTCAGGTGCTTTCTTCCACTTTTTAAAAAGTGTTTGTTTTTGTTGCATTTCAAAAACAATAGGTGTTCCTAGTCTTGTGTACCCTTGCTTCAGAAAGCAGTATTTCTTACTTGTTTTGAGGCATCAGTACATCCACTAGGCCTTTCTGGTTCTCTCTTGAGTGCCTGTGTGATACAGCTCTGGTTCCACCAAAAAGTTGCACAGCACAAGAGAAGCTGATCTCTAGAGAAAAGCGGTTGGTGCCGAGGACCTGAGTCTGCACTGAGCATGTTTTACTTGGGCCTGTTCCACAGACTGCATGCCCAGCAGCAGCTGGAGAGCATCAGGAGAGCTGCCAGAAGGCATCTTCCAGTTGTGTTTCATCCCAAAGGAATCCAATTCTAACACTTCAGAGCTGCAATGTGAACCGAAGCTTAGGAAGAGGGGGTGACCAGGAGATTTCGTTTTGAATTATGATCTAAAATAAAATGCTGCAGTAAACATCCTTGCACCTTAGAACCTTCCTAGTCAAAATTTGGTATATATACTGAGAGCAGAGTTCATTTATTTTTCCCTTGTCAATGTCCACCTCATATTCTCACATGTTCTGTCTCTAGGTTGGTTTGTCCCTTCTTTCAGTCAGGCAGTGAGGAATTCAGTTTCTTATGTTCTTTTAAAGGCTGTGTCAAACAAGTTGAGGGGTTTGGTTTACATTTTGAGTGAGCCAGGATTTTATTCCTTAACTGGGTATTCCCAGAGAAAGCGAGTCAAAAAGGAGAAAGATAAAGATTATGTGAGGCTGATGTTCCTTACAGAAAAAAGCCCAGAACAACAGTACAGCTGAGCCCATGTCTAAATATTACTGACTCATATAAAAAGAACAGTTAGGTAAAGTCATTTCATTGACTTAACAGCACCACCTTATGTTATTATTGTTTGTCTTGCAATAATACCTAGGTTTCTGTTAAGTTTCACCATTCAATCACACTAGAAAGAGTCTGTTTTCCACAGACAGGACAGGACTTAATGAAGAGATAAGATAGAAGGAAAAAAGGTCAACCAAAAAAAAAAATTCATTTTACAAACTGTACAGTAGTTACGTTAGAATGCATTGGCAAGGTGTTGGAATAGGTTAGGTATTAGGGTAGTTGAAATGAATAGTACAGGCAAACAGTATTTTGCAGTATTTGTATGGATACATTCTGAAAGTTACTCTTTTTGTTCAAACCACCCAAAAAAACAGTGCATGTATATTATATGTTGAGAAATACCTGCAAGTAATTTCGTGTTTCAGGGGTGTTCAGTAGAGGAACAGGAGTCTTGCTGGAATTGGGGTTATCAACTTAGACATGGTTAATGGATATTACCATTTAAACTAAGTATTAGCTGTTCTTATATAGCCAGTCACTTCATAAGACAGTGCAGATATACCCTGTATGAATTAACTGTGATGTTCACACCACCACTATATAGCACACTTACTTCACATATGCACTTCCTGACCAAATACCTGTGTATGACTTCCTTTATTGCTTAGCATTTTCTTAGCTTGAGCCAAAAAGTTACAAACGGGTCAAACTTTACCAATAATGCCATTTTCCTTCAGCCCAGGTGTTGCACCTTAATGCCACATGTAAGTGTAAGCCATCAACTTTGTATTTCCACTCCAAATCTTCTAATTTTTTTTTTAATCCCAAGGTTTAGGGTGCATATGCATATCATTTTTCTCTAGTTTTGAAGAGATAGTTGTTCATAATATTTTTAATACATTTTTTTCATATAAATCAAAATTTCTTGTGGAGATTTGTTAAATGAGTGATGCTGGAGTAGATTGAAAAATCATTTTGTTTGGTGAAAATCTGAGAGTTTGTTCATTTTTTTAAATAGATTAACTTAGTGCAACCATTGAGCACAAATTATGAAATACACATATCTGTAGAAGCAGCAGACTTGTCATCACTCTGCCCAACACTTGCATCACATTATAGTACTGAAAAAGCTTACTGCCCTATTTCCATTAATTTTGATAACTTATTTTGGCTGTTGTATAGTCCAATCCTTTCAGAGTACTGGTACTTAATTTTAAAATTTATGTGCTTTGAAAAACTGTATAGGGCAAGAAATATTCTTTCACTTTTTATGCTGTAGCTCAGATTTACATTTTTGGAGCTTCCATCAGCTTTGGCAAAATGAAGATTAGCTTGATCCAACTTCTGAAGCTGGGAGCTAAGCCAAAACTCTGGTAGTCAGAGATCTGCAAAAGCATGTTGCTGCTCCATTACCTGACATTTCTGGCCCTATTTTCAAGATTTTTATACATTCTTTTTATATTCTTGTGTGTATAGAGCTCATATTTTCTTTTTCTCTGAGGCTGGAATAAGATCCTGTTTTCACTTAGCATCTTTTGCACATCACTAAAGGCATTATGGAGCAGTTCCTCAAGCCCAGCTCTACTACTCTGGGTATATGTCAACAGACAAGTGGTTAACTTGGCATAACCATGGACATCCCCATCTCTTATTACTATTTCATCCTAATTAATAAAACAAGCCTAAATTTTTCCAAAATGCTGATGCTTACCAGAAGTAGCCTTTGTTCCACCCCATCAGTTTTCTCAGCACCTGAGAATTTATTCTGAGTGGAAAAAAGTTTCATATAATATGCAGATGTACTGCTGAGCAATAATAACCCAGCTATAATCAATCAAAGCAGGAACGGTCCAAATATTCCACAGATACTACTTAGTGAATCAGTATGTGTGGATTAAGTTTTTCATAGTGTTAACTACCTCTGCTGAAAATATAAATGCATTGCGAAAATAGATATATTTTTAAGGGAAAACTCTTATCTGCTTGTTTCTATACTTGCTCTCCAAGCAATATTTAAATTATTTTATGAAGATACACATTTCAAATCCAGATTCTGCAGACCTGAGTTCTTATTTACTTTTTTTTTTTGAGAATATCTTCTTCATGTTATATGTTATGAAGCATTTCAGAAATGGCTTTGAAGGCCATAGAAAGGCAGTCTGTTCATGAAGGTAGCTTAACCACAGAAGAATCTGTATTATCATTTCAGGTAGAGCTATCCACAGATTTAATGATACAGAGGAGGACATAGTTTGATTTTTACTCTTTTAGCTACGTGGGGTTTAGTTTTTGTTTGCAATTAAGTGCCACAAAAATTGTCACATGGTGAAATTTCATCAGCAAGATATGTAACCTCTGGAAATTGGAGGTTATCAAGGTATTTTAGGGGTCCTTTTGTCACACAGAAAAAAACGAAATAGGGAAAAAGAATGGAAAAGTTGACGAAAGGTCTTGTGGTAGTAATTGAAAAAAATATCCAGAAAAAAAAAGAAATGTTCATTAAAAACCACACTGAATTAAAAACCATTAATATATGCTGCCCCAATTCACCTCTTTCAAATTAAATGGCATAAAAGGGTATGTTGCTAACTATAAAGTATCACATTGTTCATTAAGTCAGAAAAACTTGACAGAATTAGTGGAAAAGTAGAATGCTATAACTTTGCTTTCTGATATAAGTTAACTTAATGTCAGGTACTTCAGAAGTAAAATTTTTACCAGTGGAATGTTTTGAAAATTTAATATTTTTGGAGTCTAGCATTCTGCTAATAGGGTTTTTTTTTTGTTTGAAGTGGGAGAGGTTTTTCCCTTAGTGTCTAAATACACTTTCCTGCCTTTGGAAAAAAACACAGTCCCTTTCACTTTGTTCCTCTTCCCTCACATCCCCATCTATGCTCATTTTCAGGGGAAGAAAAAGGAAATTAAAGATGTGGGGTGTAGGGAACTTTTGTCACACTTTGCAGCACAACAAGACATAAATTGAACTCAAATGACTTCTGCAATTTGTTGCAAATGTTTTCAACTAATCCTCCAAGGCTTTTCCCTTGACACCAGAAGAATTTTCCACCTTTTTTGGTTCAGTCTGTTGTCAGTGGCCTACACATCTGTGTGCTTCAGCTTGACAGGTCACAGAAAGTATAGACCAGCCATTCACCTCCAGCTGCCCCTCCACTCAACTTCCTCTGAGCAATATTGGCTTCTGCAACTAAAAACTGCTTTTTACATATAATGAAATTCGCAAGTGCATTGGAGGAAATGTGTTTTTTTTTCTGCCCCCACAATTTCAATAGCAGTTTATTCCTTTAAAAGGCAAATTGAAGAAGGGAATAACTTTGAAAGCAAACTGGAAATATAAAGACAGGAAATGAGTCTGTGACTGTATAACTGAGTTCATAAATGGGTCCTTTTTTGGTATGAAACTGGGCTTTTAAAGTAGAAAAATCACCTACTTAACAAAACCATTCGCTGTTTCAGCACTGCAGGAGCATGAAATAAATCCATGTTTCTTTCTAATATATCATTCAGTCTATCAAACTATTTCCAAATGACCCGAGTTTTAGCAGTGCAGCAGAAGGTTCTATACCTCTGCTGGGACGGTGAGTTTTTTAATATAATCCTCTGAATTTCCTTGTTCATTCAGGTTTACAAAGATGCCTATAAATCATCCCTTAATCTGGAGGTGGGGCAAGCGTACTCTTTCTCAAATTACGAGCTACAGACACTCTAACTTCCTTCAGAAACCCCTTTCATTTCTTCTGTAGGGAGAATTTCTGCATTTTAATGCATTCAAACTTAGTCTCCTGTATAAGTCTCAAGAGCATCTCTACATGCTCATTCTACATCAACAGTTATTCAGAATGAACGTGATTGTCCCTAGTCACTGAATTACAGTGCTGTCAAGTCAAGCAGCATTGATAGAACACCTAAATCTCTTTATTAGCACAGCATTAAAAAAAACCCCAACCTTTGCCAACACTCTTTAGAGCAGCATGCAACCATCATAGACTTAAAATTTCCCTCTAGCTCAACTCTATTTCCTAGGTGAAAAATAGAAGTAATCAGCTGGTTTGTGTTCCCCCTGCCACTCCCCCAAATCAATAAGTAAAAGACATGTACGCACAAGGCATGCATATTGTCAAACAGTTTTGTAGGATTTAGATTTAATTGACTGAAAAGAGCATTTCCTTCAAGATTTCCTAGTTTTTCTGCTTCTTGAGAAATATTTTTGTTTTCCTTTTCTGAACTTTAGGACAAGATGCTCCAAAGTATCTTTTCCGGTGGGAACAACTTTTCTTCCAGTTGAGAGGTTTGAGGAGAAAGAAATATTGCAAATGCTGCTTATACTAAATGTAAAACAAGTCTTGGGAACTTCTGCATATTTGGGTTATCTCAGATTGTGTTGTGCATCAGAAGGTGAAAGTGCTGCATAGCAAATATACATTGCGAGCAAATGGAGAATAAAGGACAAATCATTGTGCACATTAGATGATTAAGGACGATTTGTGGGTGTACAAAGTGTTTTAAAAATAGATGGTGGTGAAGGAGGTGGAGATGATGTCAGTGTCCTGTTGAGTCCATGTGGCTGGGGCTAGCAGCTATGATGGATGACTGGGTTCTCTGCAGGTTCAAATATTTGGCTTTCAATGGAACCAGACTTAACCAGGAGACATTAGAAATCTTTTATTTATTTTTTTCTTTCTCCTTAGAAGCACTCCTGTGCTCTAAAAGACTACTTTATTGCTGTAGTCTAAATGTATCATGATATTACCTTAAGGTATGTGAACTGTCGTGATTAGACTTAAGATGACTGACAAAACAGAAAGAAAGTCCTGTATGTCAGAATTTCATCTAGCTCTTATTTAGCCTAATCAGTTTTGTGTTTGTTTGGGGGTTTTTTTGTCTTTTTTTTCTTCCTTTTTTTTGTGTGTGTGTGTGTTTGTTTTTTTTTTTTTAATTTTGCAAGGGGATATGAAACAGGGGATGATAATTACATTTTCACTCTAGGCAGAGTAACAAAATATGCTGCTATCTCAAATCATGACTATCTACTAAGAAAGAAGCTATAGAAAAATACTGTGGGGGCGAGAGAGTGGAGGAGGGTGCTAATGGCAGGTGTTCATTGTATTTTTTCAAATAGTAAAGGTGTTACTCTGCTGAGTCATTCTGCTATATATCTCAGAATGGCTGATTTAAAAACTGCATTTCATTTGACATTTATTGATGGTCAGCAAAACCTGTGAAGCTATCATATTGCTTCCTCCTTTTAATTTTATTTTTAAAGGCAATTTTGTCTGTCTGTCATGTTAGAATGTGGGGTTTTTTTCCTTTCTTTTGATAGGTTATATAGGAATGGTATTTTCATTATACTTGTGGAAGGGAACTTTGCGAAACAATTTAATTGTCTTCATTGACAGATGAATTATATTTTTTAAGGAAAAAAAGAATGGACTGGATAACATCTTAAACTTATTTAAATATAATTCTTTTTATGCTGTTTTAGAGAAGAAAACGTCGTCTTGAGTAAAACGGAATGGACTGAAAACATCTTAAACTTATTTAAATATGATATTCTTTACTGTGTCTTATGGAAAGAGTTTCTCTTTTAAATTCTGAGCCAAATTCCACCATGCTGCAGTCATACAGTTTATATTATTTTTAATATTAGTATATTGAATGCAAATGATACCGTTCTACAATACATTTTGTACTTAAAAATAAGATACACTACCTACCTCATAGTTACCCAAGGGCAATTAATAGCATTTAAAATTTAATAGTTACTCTTCATCCAGTCAGACTTGTTAAAACATACAGCTTTAGAGTCACATGCAAAATCAAAGTTGAATTAAATCTTTTCTTTCCATTAAATGTTCATTCATTATTTTCTTGAAATTTGTTTTCAATATGTTCTTATGTTTAATTAAGCATTTTGGTGAGTTTGTTTGGTGGAGAGTTTTTACTTAAGTGTGTTTGAAATAAATCAATGTAACTTCTATCCGGGGGAGCATGCATATGTGGTAAGTATTGGATGGTGGAGTAATCCTTATAAGCAGTACTACTTTCTAAATGACTGTTTTTCACTTAAAAGAAGATAACTTAATGCACTGTCATTCCACAAGATATTTTTATCAGATGTCTAAGGGTATTCAAATCAATTCTCGTGCAAACAATCACTAGAAATCATTTCCGAGTTCAATAGGGATAGATACCTACCTGACTACCTTTCATGCAACTGCATCCAATTTCCTTATCATACCAAAACTCTCCCCTTTTCCCTCTACTTCACTACACTTGATGCTGCAGAAACATTTGTCCCTGAAGCTCTGTGGTAGCCAGCTGTGGAGATGGCCTAAGCCACCAGCATTTCAGCATCTAAGTACACACCGGACAAGTTCAGACACAGCTCTGATGGTCACGCTGCACACAGAGTCTTAGGCAAGTTATTTCTCACTTATTTTGCTGGATATACTGATTTGGCAAGGTTCAGGCCACAGTTACCTAAATAGTACATCAAGGATCATCATAAGTGGATTGATTTACAGCTCTCCTAATCTGTTCAGCATCAACTCTGCCCATTTCTTAGGTGTGTCAGTGAAGTGAGCCTAGCTACTACTGGCGTCACTGGTTTAACCCATGAAACACCACAAAAAGCTGTAATGCCCTTCTCAGATCTATCTGAGACTTGAAAGGAAGATTCAAGTTCATGCTTATCTGCTGTTTGATTTTGCCCATGCTTTTAAAATTAGGGCCGCCAGTGATAAGGAGAGGGCCAGAGTACCTTTTGGGGATGCTTGCATTCTAGCACTTTTGGTTGAAGCTCTCCATTTTGTATCAACATTTTCTACATTCTGTAAAGAAATTGAACTCAGTTCTGGGGGCTAAACTGAGTGATCAAGCCACAAAGCTGTACTCCTTGTCTCTCTGGTTCAATGGTCATACTGAGCAAACAGAAGACACAAGGCTCTCCTCCAGTTTTTACTTTAAAGGCACTCAGATCCAAAGAAGAGGTGAAAATACTGAAGGGTAGGAAAGAATTTCTTTCACTCCTACACCTTTGAGAGCCAGGCCTAAGCCTCCTATTAGGAGGTGGATTGTTTCTCCATTTGCCTGTATTTGCAAACGGGGGGTTTTGGTAATTTTAAAAATCTCTGTGTTCTTTATGGAGCCTGCACATCTCAGGCAGAGTATCTGAAGGTGTATTTGTCTTCAGGTGTTTGCCTGCAAAGGTTAGACCACAACTACCTGAAAAGTCAAAATAAGCTTTACAATTTTTTTTTACTTGTTTGTTTATGCCCAGACCTTACAATTTTTTAAGTTCTCTCAGACATCAGAGAAGTGCTTAGTCTCATGACTTTATGTATTCTTAAAGTTCAGTTTCTATCACTGAAGCATCATATTCTTGGCAGTACTATGCTTCTAACTTCTAACTTGATTAACGAAATTCCCCAAGCAAGCCTTAGTTCAAACCCAGGTCTTTGACATAAGGCTTCTTCAAGAATGCTATTCCACACCTATTTGCCAACTGTTTCTTTCTGACCTTCCTGTTAAAGCCTTTATCCACCCTTGAGAAAGCGTGCAGGTCCCTGGACATGCATTGTCTCCCACGTTCCAGGCTTTGTTCCCTCTTGTAACCATCCTGGTCCCCCACCCAGCAATGTTGTTATGAACTCCTGGGTTTCAGGACACATTTTCTTTCCATGTATCATTAACTTGGTTTCTGGGTACATAGTTTACTCTTATTATTCAATGTTATTCTATGATGATTTTTGTTGTTATTATTTTCTTTAAAGTAAGAATCATGAGTATTATTAAACCTGGTAAGAAAAAAAAAAAAAATTCATATATTCTGGGTCTTGCTTACGGTAATATGTGCTGAATGTGTCCTGGAAGAAAATATCTATGTAGAGAGAAAAGGAAGATGATGAAATTCAATATCCTATTCTGTAATTAGTCTTTCATGATGGAATTAATGGAACAGATTACTGAACTTTAGCCTCATTTTTCAGAGGACCTTCAAACCTTTTGTGTTTCAGCAACAAAAACAAATATAAGTGAACATTTCCTTGAATCATAGGCTAATGATAAATGACTCAAGGCCATCTTCAAAACCTCCACACTGTTAATGAAGCTTTTCCCTTAGAGAAAGGAATATGGCCAACATGTCTTGAACTATAGTGCTTTTTAACTGGCTGCACATAAAACTGTGAGAGCAGTTTATAGCAGAATGATATTGCTGTGGCCCTGTGGACATTTCAGGAATCGCTTTTCAGGGCTGGGTGGGAAGTCCAAAGGTTAATAGTGAGTTGTGATTCTTTCTGAAATTCTTAAGTGGTGAAAAATACCTATATTCAGTCTGAGAACTTTGTCAGGGACAAGAAAAATCACCCTAAAAAGCTCTTTGTCCTAAAAAAAAAATAATTCACAAAAATTTATTTTTATCCCAAGAAATAGAAATGAGGGATTATGACCAGTGAATATCCTGATAATCAGTTCAGGCAGAAATTGAATGTTTTAGATTAGGTAACTCTTCCTGCTGAAATGTCTAGCACCAGAGTGTCTGTTAGGCAGATGAAGAAAAATTGCTGGAGTTCATTTTACTAGAAGAATTTCTTTACATTTTTTCACTTTAATTGGTTACCTCAGTACACAATAACAAGATATTGAGAATAGTGTTCAGGAGCTGCAGCTTCCTGTGTTACCTCATTGAGCCATCTCATTAAGGAGAGGGTAGGACTGCAGACATGAGTCAGCTTGGGATTTCACCCATCGGAATATACTATTTTTCACAAGAGAGAAATGGAATTTTCTCTAGTTTGCTGGTCCTTCTGGTTACTCTCCTCCACTCTAAATCTGTCATCTATTTACAGTTTTGTGAGTGCCTATGTGCATCTAGCTGAATCTTAAAGAATTGCAGATGTATGTGTATTTTTGAGAAAGGCATGTTTATCATTCCTCTTTGAGTTAAATGATCTTTCAAATGCCCTTCAAATACATATTTTTCTCCATTGAAAGGCTTTCTGCTGCATGAGAGTATTCCTTCAGTCAAGCTAGGTCACAGCCATAGTACTGATAATTCTTAGTTAAATAGTCTTAGAAATGGTAAGAAAAGTTCTGTATATATGATGTCTTGGATACCCTGCTATGTGAAAAGAAAATAGATCACCTTGATACATTTTTTTGTTTCATACGCATTCAGTTACCTGAATGCATGCTGTTGTGGTCTACACACCATTCTACTGGCTTGATTTTCTAGTGTAAAGCATTCTTAGATAAATTCATAATTCTGCTTTCATTGTTTATGTTTGTATCACTCTGAGTTTTGTTTTGTTTTGATTTTGTTTTGTTTTTGGAGCTTCTGTCATGGCTGATTCTTATTAATAACACCATCAAAAAGATTCATGGTGGAGGACAAAATGAAATGAGGGAATGAAGCAGTCATAAGAAAGGAAAACTAAAACCTAAGTGTATCGCCTGCTTAGAATTAACCCCATTTTAACATGTTATAGAGACTTACGTGAAATGTGATGATGGCATTATTTTTTCCTATTTAGAGTTGAATGCAGTCTCTAATCCTTTTGTGCTTTTAGCTTTGGCAGCAAAAATGCCATACCAATACCTGTAGGTATCGAGCTCCGAATTCAGAACTTATTGAAATATTAGGTTTGTATTATTTTACTCAGATTCATAAAGTACAAGTGAGATGAAATTGAAAGGGGCTAACCATTAAGCCCTTCAGTCACTGAGGCAGGTTTAAGGAAGCTGAGAATTTGGCAACAGATATATTGTGGTTTACTGTAGCTTCTCCAGTGTTCAGCAGGTTGCTGGTATTTTGCATACATTGTCTTCGTGTATTGTCTTTGTCCTCTACACCTTTTCAAAGTCTCTCAAATCTAATTATGAGTAAGAAATAAAAGAACAGAACAAAACAAGGAAGATGTACTATTTTTGTGATCTCATTTTCTTCTCAACCAAAACCTCTTTGCCTCAGTTCAGCCACCTTCTTTCTGTGGAATTTTATAGCGCTTGCCGTTCTAAGCATCAGCAGCAAAGGAATGAGCACGTGCGCCTTATCCAAGGATATTCTCACATGCACTGGTAGCTGATTGCTTCCTTTTTTGGTATTTCCACTACCAGTAGTATGATTGCTCTGCTCTCTACTTCCAGCACTTTCAATCTCCACGTAAAGTACTGAGAAGTTTAGTCATTTAGTGCACAGACGGAAACATTCACTGAGCAGAATTCCTCTGTGCCTTATAGCATTCCGCATAAATCACTTCTGGAGTAGATGGTGCATATTTTGGTGTTATATCAGTGCTACAATTTGATAATTAACACTCAAATTAATCTTTGCATTATTTTTTAATGTTTCCACTGTGCTGCATTTTACTAAGAAGAGAAATACGTCCAAAATGAGTAAAAATTAATATCCCATAGAGGAAAAGTGATTTAAATTACATTTTGTCTCCAGTAATGAATGACCTGTTAGAGAACACATGAAATACTTTTCTGAAAAACTGAAAGATTAAAGATTTCCATGAATTCTGCTATTAAAGCAGTCTTTATAATGTGGAAAATTCTACTGCACTTCCACTTAATTCTGAAAAGCATTCCTATCATTCCTGTTTGAGTTAAATGGTCTAATATGTATCATGGAATCGTAGAAATATTTAGGTTGGGAAGGACTCTAGAGATCCTCTAGTTCCAACCCCCTTGCCATGGTCAGAGATGTCTTCCACTAGATTGGCTTACTCCGAGCCCCATCCAACCTGGTCTTGGTCGCTGCCAGGGATGGGGCATCCAACACTTGGTGAAACCCTTAACTGAAAACCTGTTCCAGTGCCTCACCACTCTCATAGTAAAGAATTTCTTCCTTATATCTAATTTAAACCTACTGTCTTTCAGTTTCAAGCCATTACCTCTTGTCCTATCTCTATGTGGTCTTGTAAAAGCTTTGTGGCCTCTCCAGCTTTCTTGTAGGCCCCCTTTGAGGTACTGGAAGTCTTCCCAGAGCCTTCTCTTCTCCAGGCGGAGCAATCCCCAGCTCAGCCTGTCAATGACTTTTAATATCAGTTTGTTGAGCTGCTGAGTATAAGCTGTTAAATTTCAGTTTGTTTGCCAACAAGTCAACAGAACGCTGTTTCAATTGACAAGAAAATCATGACTCAATGGGAGAAAAATTACTTAAGTAAATTAGTAGTAAAACCAACGTATTTCTTACTAGCCTTTTGTGTGTCCTTTTATGTATTTTTTCAATCATTCCAGAACATGCTATTGTGTCAGACAGATTTTATAGCAGAGCTAATCACAATTTTAGCTGTTCAGCGATAGAAGTGTCAGTAAAACAAAAGAACCAGCAGATCTTTGCTCAAAAATATAAGCAGAACTTCTGAAACAAAGGTGACCCTTGATTTTTTTCTTTCAGTAAATCCTGGTAACACACTGGATGAGAATGTGTGCTGTGTGTGATGTGAGCACATCACAGAACTGGCAGCTGGGAGTAGGGCAGCTGTAAGTCTTTGATAGCACTGATGCTGGTCTGCTCTGGGACCCGCACTGACAAGCCTGGCATGATTTAGAAAGTCTTGAAAGTCAGATCCGTTCTGCCCTAGAGTAGCCTTTCTCTGCCTCCTTACGGGCAGGATCATGACCCAGCGTATCTGTGGTGTGAGCAGATTGTTGTGATGTACATGGTGGTGGCCCAGCACCGCCCTACACGATTCTTGGAAAAACAGTTTAGGAGTGCATTTGTATGCATCTGTCCTTGGGAGACTAATGCTGGTTTATGCTTTATCATATTTTATACTTGGGATGTAGAGTGGACAAGACTCTGATCCTTTTTTTAGCATTTTAAATTTTATGTTTGCACATAGCAAAGAGAAAAGAACAGAGTCATTCTGACGGGTTCTTAGTATGGTTTTCATTGGGTATCCTTATATTGTTTTGACTTACCTTAATTAATGGCATTAAGCTTTAATATCAAATTGTACTAGAGATGCATTTGCAAGCTACTGTCTTATTATTTAATAATGGTTAACTGATTAAATTCTGTCCCTAATCCACTTTCTGACATTCACTAAAATTGTGAGGGAGGAAAAAATAGAATTTTGAAAAACTGAGTAGATAGAAAGTGCTATAGATCAGTTGCTGTTTTATTACTAATGGGGTAGTGCATCACACCAAAGCAACTCTTGGTGATTTTAAAGTGTGTTGGAAAAGATGATTGAAAGACATTCACAGAAAACCACCAATTGCTGTGGGCAACCAACTGTGCAAATCGGTGAATTGCTGCATAAATTCTGGCATTGTCAGTCCTTCTTGTTCAAAAGCATGACCACAAAAACTGAAGTAATGGAACAGAAAAAGCCTACTGAATTAATGTTTCGGGGACCTTTGCTAAAGAAATGACTGGCTGGTATTTGTTAACTTCATCTTTCCTTAGCAGAACCCAAGCAGCCAGCCTGTGTCACTCACCACGTGAGCTCCAGGGCAGATTGTCCATTTCCTCTTTATTCCATTATATTTTTTAGACATAAAAAAATTTACTTGAAGCAGATCCTAATCTCTTATCAATAGAAGAAATAATTGGCTTTGATTTCAGCTTATAGAAATAAGTATAATGTTATGATTTTCCTGTCAGCAAACACATTTTTAAAGGGGGAAATACTCTAAAACTAGGCGAGAGAGAAGATGAAATCAAGCGGAAATGCATTCCTCCCAGGAGATAGGCTAGTTTTTTTCTTCTTTTCTTTTTTTCCTGAGCAGCCATTAAAATCTGTTTCTGAAATCTTAACTTTATCAACTGCAGATAGGAGGGTGGAAATATGTGTGAAGAAATTCTTGTTTGAATTAGTTCCATTTTCCCATAACTCCAGTTGGGATGCATGATAAAATTATCAATGAAATGTCCTAATTTGATCCTTAACCAAAGGGATGTTGTCCTATGAATCATCTGTGTTTGTGGGAGGCAGCACTGAAGCTAACAGAGCAGGAATGGGACCCAGATGTTTTCTGAGAAGCTGGTTGCACTGCAGGCTGTGTGTATTACCTAACGTAGGCGACCATATGGAAGAAAAGGTTGGAAACATCCCATTACAAGTCATATATCATTGAGCTGACAGCGAGGATTTCAGCTTATTTTTATTTAAATCATGAAAGCAGCTGCTCAGCTGTCCAGCTGTATTAAATTTAACCCTTTTTCTGTCAAATGAATTTTGCTTTATGAAATGGCAGCCAAACAGTTTGGTGCTCATGCAGAAATACCCAGGTTAGAGGGTGTTGTGATAACCCTTTTCCTCTCCAGCAGAACAGCACCAATGATGGCAGAGTCTGCCACTGGGTGACAGTGTAGCCACTCCATGCACCTGGACTTCATGAAATACCAGCAAGCCTTTTTGCCTGCAAAGGTTGCAAAGGAAATGCATATGCACTATATAGAAGGAGTACCTGGAGGTTTTTTTTCCCTTTTGTTGCACGCCTTTCGAATGAGTAATTGCAAATATTTTTTTCATACTCATTCCCTTCCTTTTTTGATTTTTCTTTTCTATTATAATTATTTTTTTCTTTCCTTAATTTTCCTTCTTTTTTTTCTTTTTTGTTTGTATATGGTGTTCATCACACTCCATAGCCTGTAGCCTCTCTTCTTAACTCTGTGCTTTTCCTTGCTCTACTCTTTTTCTTTTCTGCTCTCCCCCATATTGTTTTATTTTCATCGCAAATGCGTAAGTTGCTCTGAGGGATTGTCCCTTCACTACTTCTCTCTCCCATTATATACACTGTATATTCTTTACTGCAGTTTTTTAAAATAATTTCCTTTTTCCATAGCTTTGGCATTTATTTAAAAGAAACACTTAATTTGCAGAAAGGCTGTTCCCATCAGTAGGAAACAATCTTTGGCTTCCAAATCAATCCTTCATGATGTGTTTCAAGCAGCTTATTGATTTGTTATTTCTTAGCACACTTTTGCTAAAGAAAGTGACTTTAGCTGAAGCCTAACAGCCATACAGTAAGTACAGACTTTAATTTCCTGTGTAGAAATCTGTAGAAGAAATAAATATAAGGAGTATCCAGCATAATACTAAACCAGATTAGTAGTTTTGGCATGCTAAAGCATGCTAAAGTAAGCTCGTACTGTTTTGGAGACTATCTGCTTTATTGTGTGCTGTGTCTACCCTGCCCATCTCCATGTCAGAGTCCTCTGTTTCTCTGTCACAGCATGGAGGTTTTCTTATTTTTCATCCTTCATGTTTTATATTCTAGTCATAGGCCTTTAAGTCTACAGAATATTTTATAAGGATTTCATTCCCACCCATCAGTGTGAGGCTTTGGGATAATGAAATGGTATGCTTACATTAGCATTTCTATTTGATACAAATATTTACATCCAGATTAATTCTCTCTTCCTTAAACACAGTGGAAACACAAGGAGCTTAGCAGCAGTTGCTTCCAACCAGTGCTTTCACTCAGTTGCTGCAAGAGAGCTCCTGACTCCATAACCTCCAATCCAGGCACTAAGATGCAATTCAGTAATAGCATTCATCCCTAGTTAGCTTTAGAAAGGAGGTCAGATCAGGAACTGAGGTCTTCCACTCTGAATAAGAGCAGCAGAAGGTGTTGTACCTGGCCACAGGAGGGTTCTTCATGCCCAGGTGCTGTGGAAAGGCAGCCAAAACACTGCCCTCTTGCAGAAGTAACTTCTGTAATAACACTCTGTCAGTAATTCCATGTGATTTCTCTAGTTCCTGAAAGTTCAGCTTTGTTTTTATTAGAATGACATTATTTTTTTTTTCCTCTCTTTTTGTGTTTCCACTTCCATTTTTATCTCCTTAGGCTATTCTTCTGAGACACACAGCTGGACCTAGGATATTATTCTCATACCCATAACAGGTGGTGTTTTCTGCCGAAACCTACTGTTCTGACTTTTTGAGATTTCCCTCCTTGTTTTATCTAGTTCGCACTCACCCATTGTGTATAGGATAAGGTTTGAATCTATTTTGTAACAATTCCTGGTTTTTGAAGTAATAATCCAATTGCTAGCTGCAGTTATCTTCTGGACTCATGCTGATCCCAGTTCTGCAGAAGCAGCCTTTCTTTCCCGGTGCAGCAGTGTCATCTCTGTGTGTCAGGTAGCATCTGCTCCTTTCATGAATACACCATGACTTGGATCTGTGGGAAGACTCTGATCTTCTCTGAGTAGCATGTATCTGCTTGACCAGCTAGACTTGCAACCAAAATAAGCCCGGAATATTATATTCCCTCAGGGGACATATGGAAAAGGTTTAAATTTTTTTCTTCTGAAAAGTTTTACTTCTTGCAAATGTGTCATTTTGGTGAAAACAGGTTTTTTTATTGCCATCACATATTATTCTCACTTTCTACAAAGTTGCTGTGTTTGCATTATTTTAAAACCAGTTTTCTATCTGTGGTTGTTGTAAAGGACTTGTCTTTACAGTCATTCAAAGTAGAATAATCTTATTTTCCTTCCCAAATGTGATGTCTTGTGGGTACCATTTACTCTATATTTAATCAGTAGGGTTTTTTTTTTAGTTTGTCTTTTTTTTTTAATGGTCCAGTGTCTTGACTGACTTTTTTTCTAATTATTTACCACAATTTTAGGTAGTGCAACTGGACTGGAGAATTTAAATTCTTCATTTTGCTTTTGGCTTTCAAGGAGCTGTAGTCTCGTTTCCTCAGCTTCTCATATGTGGTTTCTAACTGAGCCAGAGCCGGACTTTTGCAATTAAGACAACTAATATAATCATTAGTATGTACGCTAATGTAAAAGACAGTGCAGAGGGAAGGGAAATTTAGGGAGGTCTATCTCCTATTTACATTAATGACCCTACATCTGGTTAGGCTTCTAGACATCTTCCAGGCTATCTCGGCACTTTCCAGGGCTGCCTCTTGTGGGGGGCAGTGGGAAGTCACAGTGGAGTCTCCTCCTGCAGCATGAGAGGCTGCCGTAAGTCCTGGAGTCTTAACACAGAATCCACCCAAGGAATTCAACCTGACTTTGCTGAGAGGCCCTCCAGGTGGCAATGCAGACAAACTAACAGGTCAGAGGGACAGCTTGGAAATACAGAACTAAGAAGATCTAAAGTTTAGATTAGCAAAATGGTCATTTTATTTGTGTTTAACGTAAAGTATTCATCATTTGGACAGGAGTGATAAATTCAGTTAAATAACAACTGGGCACAAACCAAAAGGCATAAATTTGGTCTATGCAATTCCATTAACATTGCTAGTTACTAAGATTAGAAGATTTAGATAGAAATGTAAAAAAAAAAAAAAATTAACACACAACATTTAAAGACACTAAAATTAGACACTTTGTTTTTTACTATTGGGGCTTCATTCTCTGCAGTCATGCATATTGGTAGCCACTTATGCCTTGAGGAATGAATACAAAATATTACTTCTATGATTTCATGTTATTTATACCAATTTTACAAAGTTAAAAATATGTGTATACTTATAACAGATGGAGATGGAACTTCTAGGTGATTTAAAAATATTAACCATCAGGAAATAAAAAACAGCTAATATGTTTAAAACTTGACATTTTCAGACAACTAATTTCAGTGTGTATATATATTGCAAATTATTTATTTATCAAAAAGGTCTAACTGGTGATGTTTCATGTCCAAATTCATAATCTTTAACTTGCAAGAAAGCCAAAACCAGAGTCTTAGTAAGAAAACAAGAACTCAACCCTAAGTTACATGAAAGCTTTAAATAAGATTTTTCTCTATACTTGTTACAGTGATGTTGCAACAGCAAAAAAATATGCGAATAAGCTCCCAGTGCCAACCTACAGGAATTGATTACTTAAATTACTGTTATTTTTGTGATTATGTGCAAAAGTGATTAACTTTGCAACATGTCTCTATGTCCATTCCTTAGCATACTAACCTGGCAAGATTGCTTTGTCAGGGAAAAGAACTTTAAAGGGGCTTAACCTTCTCAATGAGACTCATTTGCCAGGTGCAGTGATTTGAAGCTACTTGTAAATTTTTTTTTCAGGAAGAAAGCATCTTCGGGAGTTTTACGAACTGATATCTGATTTCTTAAAGAATATTTTTTTCAACCTGATCTACCGTCTGTTTGAACTGCACTACTGAGTTCTTGCATAAAAGTAACAAGTACCTGAGTGGCCAGTTTGAATTGGCCACTCAGATGACTACTATTGATAAACTCCCACATCACTTTTCTGATTTAGAGATTTGTTGGGGTTTTTTTTTCTGCTAAGTTATGAAAGCTAGGATTTATAGCTGAAGTTTACTGCATGCATTTCATTTTCTTGATATATTGTACTTGTTTATGTCAATTCATTTATTTGTATCTCACTTTTACTTGTAGTTCCATGCCACACTGTTATTCTATCTGTGCAGAAAACCTTTAAAGGAAATGTTATTGACATATATGTTTTGTTTTCTTTTTTTACTGCATTTGTTATTATGAGTACTGCTTCAGCTAAGCATTTCATAAACAAATACACACGATAAATCTTTTGAGACAGATTACCAGGCCACACAATTATTAACAAAACCCACACAAATGCTCCAAGGGGTAATTCATTTATGAAAATAAATAAAGACAAAAGTCAATTGTATGGATTACTATGATGCTGTGTAATTTAGAATATATTCCTCCTAGAAAATTCCAAGGCACACCCTAAGCTACATTAGTCGCTTCAGAAACTCTGATATGGAAAGTATATTTCTATTTAGCAGTATGTTACTAGATTATAGCAAGAGCATAAAGAGAAAAGTTCATACATCCATGAATTTGAGGAACTGTAATCCTATTCTATGTGTACTTCTTTGAGTGTCACCATGGCTTCCCTGATCTTTCTGTTGTATATAGGTGTTGTAGATTTTGTGATTTTATTGCAGACTAAAGCTTAGCACAGCACTTAAAGAAATATTTTTAGCATCTGTGGTGTTCTGTAGGCTTTTCTGGACAAAAAAAATTGTGTATTTTCTTATCACTGTAGGAACTGAACTTCTTTCGGAGAGTTCTTCCAGTCATGTTTCTAATACCCTTTTCCCAGGAAATTCCTGTACATTGGTGTTTCTTGTTGTGGAATTGATATAGGTAATGGATTTCTAGAGTTTGCGTGTGTATATGATGTTCTCATCACTACAATAACTAAGCAATGATAACAATCCAAGTTCCAAACTGATCCATCATGTTCCCTTTGAGTATAGGTGACTTGTAATACTCGTATTTGTCCTTTAATGCCCTAGGTAGAGAAAATTACACCCTACCTATAAGCTCCTCATTTGCAATTCGTTCTCTGTCTTGTCCAGGATTTTATTTTGGTTTGCTTTCTGGCCTTTTGACACAACCTGAGTTTTTAGTCACAGTTTTCTGCCAGGCTTTCAATGGCATACCAATATAAAGTAAAGGTATCATTTTTTCCCTTTTTAAAGACAACATATCACTTAAGCATCATAAAGCAGTTTAATGATATGAGTATATAAATCCTTACTACCGTTTTCATTGGCTAAAATTCTTTCTGACCTTTTTGCCCCATAAGTCATTCTGGTATGTCATCACTATCCATATATTCATAGATTTGGTCCAGTGTGAGCTGTCAGATGGGAACTGGGTATTTGAAGGAGTAAGGGTCTCATACAGGATACATACATGCATGGAGTTCCTACAACAGGTGGGATGCCAGGCATTAGTACACAGGTACCAGCAGAGACTGAGTGACAAGATAAAGTGATTGAAGAGGGAAGAACTAAAGTCAGCAGGGGGTTATTGTTTGTTTTTATGGCTGGTGGTGGTGCAATTTTTGGTGTAAGAGCAGGATGTCAAGTGTAACAATGAAAAGAAAAAAGGAAAAAATAAAAAGACAGAACTATGAAGGGAGTCATAACAATCAGTGTGTGAGGAGCATTTTCCTTAGGAGAGCAGCAAAAATGAAGTTATGGGAGTTCTACTGCTGTTCTGAGGAAGAGGCAGGTGGGCTTTATATATTTATTTGTCATGTGTCCCAAGAGCCTATCTTTTTAACTTTCGTAAGCTTAATAGGGGTTTTATACCAACATGCAGATTTTGCTGACCTGTTAGCTTTTTGTTATCTCTCTAACAATAAGATATTACTGACTCAATATACGAGTAAATAAGCTTCCTTGTGCTGCTCTTCGTGTATGAAACAAGAGTTGATTCTTTCTGGATGGTGCTTCTTCCACCATATGTTGGCCCTGGAATGGCAGATTGCAGGTCTTCTCTTTCCTCTGTATGGCAACCTAACATTCCCTGAACTCAGAGCTGTATTTGACTGAGCACTGGTAGAGTGGTTTGCCTTCTTGCTACTTTTTGAGAAATAGGAATTTAGTTTCAGTCCGTAAAATCATAGAATCAGTTAGGGTGGAAAAAATGTCCGGGGTCATGGAGGCAAACTGTTAATGCAGCACTGCTAAGTCCAACACTAAACCACATCTGTAAGCATCCCATCCACACATCTTTTAAATACCTCCATGGGTGGTGACTCCACCACTTTCCTGGGCAGACTGTTCTAGTGCTTGACAACCCTTTTGGTGAAGACTTTTTTCCTAATATCCAATCTAAACCTCCTCTGGCACAACTTGAGGCCATTTCCTCTTGTCTTACTGCTTGTTTCTTGGGAGAAGAGACTGATCCCATGCCTTGCTACATCCTTCTTTCAGCTGTAGAGAGAAGGTCCTCCCTGAGCCTCTTCTTCCTCCAGACCAAAACACCCCCAGCTCATTCAGCAGCTCCTCACAGGACTTGTGCTCCAGACCCTTCACCATCTCTCTTGCCCTTCTCTGGACATGCTCCAGCACCTCAGTGTCTTTCTTGCAGAGAGGAGCCCAAAACTGGACACAGGATTCAAGGTGTGGCCTCACCAGTGCCAAGTACAGGAGGACAATCAGTGCCGTCGTCCTGCTGGCCACACTGTTGCTGATACAGGCCAGGATGCCATTGGCCTTCTTGGCCACCTTGGCACGCTGACAGCTCGCGTTCAGCCAGCTGCTGAGCAACACTCCCAGCTCCTTTTCCACTGGACAGCTTTCCAGGCACTCTGCCCTCAGCCTGTAGTGCTGCCTGGAGTTGTTGTGACCCAGGTGCAAGATCTGGCACTTTGCCTTCTTGAAGATTCCCGTCATACAGTTGGTCTCATCCCATCAATCCAGTATGTCCAGATCCTTTGGCAGAGCCTTCCTGCCTTCAAACAGATCAAACATTGCCTTTGATCTTGGTGTCGTCTGCAAAGTGACAGAGGGTACACTCAGTCCCCTGATTCAGATCATTGATAAAGATACTGAACAAAATTGACCCTAATACTGAGCCCTGAGGAGCGCCACTTCTGACTGTCTACCAGCTGGATATAACTCCATACTCCACCATTTTTCAGGGACCAGTCATTTAGACAGGTGTATTTACCAGGCAAAGAGTATGTCTGTTTAAGCCATGAGCAGCCAGTTTTTCCAGTAGAATTCAATATTTATGCCAAAGAATGTTCCCAGTCAACAAAGCTGTAAATTTCCATCTGATTATATCAGCTGGAGAATCAGCGTGGTTGGGTACTGTTAAACCTGTGCGTGGTTTTGCCTAGTTACCAGTAGCTATAAAAATTATTGTATTAGACTTGATGGACCAGATGGGCTCAGCTGGACCTAAGAGAGGAGAGGCTTCTCAGGGACTGCCTTCCCAAAAGTTGTCAAGTTCTCAGGTTTTTACAGGGTAGATGTCTGGAGTACAATAGGATGTCTTCATACAAGGTTAGATGTGTGTTTAACAAAGAGAAAATTGAGTTAATAGTATGATGCAGGCACATCAAGGATTTCTAATAAGACATGATCTGCAGGAAAAGCAAAATCCGTACAGAAATAGCCAAATGATTGTGATTAATAAATCCGTTGCCTAAGATTTTTGTATAGCAGAAGGGATGAAATATATTGAATGGAATTATTTTTATTAATCTAAACATACCTTACATAAATATGGCAAAGCTTTTGATGGAGATAAATAATTTTCAGCTGCTTTTTTTTTTTTTTAATGCTAGAACACCCAAGAAAGCAAATTCAAATCCAGAGTTAGATCTTTTAGGTTGCTAAGTTATTCCTCCCCTCATCTCAGTAATAGGCTTCAGTTGTATCAATCCCACATGAGTCTCAGTGCATTTTGACAGAATAATGATAGATATGTATGTCTTTACCATTATTTCCTAATTCCAGATATATGTGACATACTACAAATTTTATTTAATTCTTAATGGACCACACATTCTGCACAACTCCCTGGCTAAGGTTTTACACCATCAGAATGGAACTTTTATTTGATTTGGTTTTTAAATTATGTTCCGGTACAGTACTTCATAAAGAGAATATGGGTTTATGGAGATAAAATCATTAATGTAGGTCTAATTGGTTTTGCATATGTCTTTTTACTCTAAAATTGGTCAGCTTTATTAAAGATATATAAATAAATGCCACTTCTTTCTTTCTCACATTTTCCAGACAATTGTATTTCAGTACTGAGTATAAATTCACATAGGAATCAACAGGCTTGGAATTCATATGACTGACAAACCACTGGGCAAAATTACAAAACTATGAAGAATAAATTTTTCGCTTTTCCATTAATACATGTTCTTGTTATGAATGTGTGTGGGAGAAAAACTTAACAAGAAGCCCATTCAAGGCCTGTTTCGGAAACCAAATAACATCAGAAAGTGGCCTTTACCATTGTTGCAGCCTTTTGGAAGACGCTAGGTCCTGCTCACCCTGCGTGGATGAAGAGAACCTCTAGGAGTCACTCCTCATGCCCCAGTTGCTCAGTATTTTAGCACGGCTCATAGCCTTATGAGCACAGTAACACAAATTGATCCAGTTCCTCATCTGTGGCTTAGAATCAGCCCTGTGAGACAGTCCCACAGAAAGCTGTTACAGATAGAACAAACCTATGCATCTGAATTAGATAATTGTGTGGGTTTACTTAATGAAAAACTCATGGTTGTCTATTCAGAAATACAGTGTCTGTGTTCAGACTTGTTTGGTTCTTCTTCACTTTTGCTTCTGTTCCTAAATGCATTTACATAAAACTGTAGACTGCAATAAGCTTTTTTGAATGTATAGGTAGCTCGTTCATTTCTTTTTCTCTGGTTAACGGCAGGTGGAGGTGCTTTGAAGTAACTTTTTTAACGAGTTAGCTTCTTTATTCAAAACATCTGTTCTCTGATGATACATTATGGTATCAGTAGTAAATCCCCTTAGATACAGACTAATCTTGTGGTATCTGACAGTATTTTCTTTAACAATCATTAGACTCAGTGCCATATTCCAAGTTGTCTGTAATAGCATCTCCTCAGGTTCTATTATCTGTCATCACTACAGATGTGCCTATAATTATTCTATAAGATTATCTTGTTGCTGAGCTATTTTACTCATTTGGACATCATTTTTTTATGATGTAATATTTGTTCTCATTACTGAAAAAAACAGTGGATTTCTTTCAGTCTTTCAGACTTAATGCTGTATTTTTAATGTGTGTTCTATAGACTTCAGGAAGATTACTCTGTGAGTAAGGGTTGTGAGATTAGTTCTTATATTTATATATATGCATATATGAATTTGTCAGAACTGTGTCTACACTTCTGTAATCCTGTTTCCTTTCATTCTCTTGCTGTAATGATTATAATGATAACACATTTATTTTCCATATTTCTGTATGATTCAGTATTTAAGTATGCAGGCTTATGCAAAATAGAAAAAAACTGTGTTTTTATAGTACTGCTGAAAGAATGATATGGCTGATACGTAACTGCAAAAAGCTTGTATTCTGAGAGAGCTTGAAGGATGTAAAAATGGGATAATTTGGAAATATGGAAAGGATTTATTATGAGTAGGAAAAAATCAAAAAAGCTAGCACAGCAAAATATTTCACATAATTCAACTAGACCTAGAGATAAACATACTATTACCTAGATTAATTAGTCATCGGAAAAACCTCTTTGATTCTTAATGAACAATTGAAAATTGTTTCGTTCTTACATTTAAATAGGTAGTTAGGGATTGTTTCTTATTGTCACAAAGGAACGCTTTGTCTTTGGCAGACACCTGACATTTTTAAAGACCTCTGTCAATTAGTTTGGAGAAAAAAGGGAGGATTGCTCACTTTTTAGCTGCTAGAGTATTAGTTTCTATTTTACAAATAATGGGGCAAGAAAGCAGAAAGATCAGGCACTGATTCTTTTGGAAGTGTAGTACATGAGTTGCAAGGGAGTGCAATGTGGTATAATCAAACTTTAATGTATAATACAGACAGCAAAATTCCCATAACACCTTTCCCTCTTTGAAGAGTTTTAGGCAAGGTGTGGCTTAGCTACAGTAGTTCTTCGAATTTCTGACTTTCTTAAAAGCTCAGACTTGCTGACTTCTCATGGCTCGGTCAAGTAAAACCACTTTCTTCCTCTTGTTCTTTCCTAGAAGGATTCATACATGATCCATTTTGCTGGTGGTTTCTATCTCTAAGAGGGGAGCAGAAGCCTACATGGCTGAGCTATGGGATCACTGCCTAGAGCAGATCTAAATTCTTATCCTTATGCTCTAGAAATATTTTATCTTCCATGTTGGACTTGGCTTCACCAGCTTTAAAGCTTCTCTGGTTTAAAGGGGTGCTCAGACACTCAACAACAGTACCTTTGCGGAAACTGTCAAGCCAAAGCTATTGCTGTGTCTGGGGAACCTACTGGCTAGGAGAGCAGCCTGGCTTTTAGTGCAAGAACATTGCAATGTAGTTTGATCCCCGAGCTGATGTAGAAAAAGGTGTCTGGTGTCTAGGTAGCAATCAAGACATAAAACCCAAAACATGTGGGGAATTGAATGTAAGTGAAGGGTCTTGATGAACAGTTGGGTGGAGAGGGATTGCCCTAAGGAAGAGTGGTCAGTGGCTGTTCAAGCAGCCTGATGTGAGTCTTGAAGTGAACATCATTCAGATGTCTTGTGGGGAGAATGCCCTTTTGATTGTCTATTGGGAAAATTACCACTTTTATAGAGCTACTCTTTCCCAAAGCACTTTCCCAAAGATTTTGCCGACATCAGTGTTTGTCTGCTTATTTCCCTTGTCGATAGACAGATGTTTTTTCATTCCATAGGAAAAAAGGCTGTAACAGGAGGGGCAGGCACTGACTGCAGGTAGCAAACAGGTGCAACTATGAACGAGATGGGCAGAGCTGTCCTTAAAATAAGCAAATAAACTAGTGAGCTGTAAGCTTAACCGAGAGTGCTTCTGCTGATTAATTGAGCAATGAATAACCATTTGATCCAGGGGGTTTGCAGTCTTATATATGTGCTCTTGTGCTGTTTACTTGTCAGCTATAGCTGTCTGCTATTCAGTTTCCACTTACATTCATTTACTGTGTTTTAACTGGACTAATTAATCCCATTTAAGAAATACTTACATAATACTTCAAAGGTAGAGCTGGAGAAAAGTGTTGAACAGGGCCGGTATAAAGGCTTCAAGCCAGCTATGTAACGTGTCCAGAACAGAAATACAGACTTTTAATCATGTATATCTATGAAAGGATCTTTGGACATCAATATGTATAGGCAAAAAATGGCAGGTATGAATAATTACTAAACAGTTATTCAACAGTATCATAAACCACATCCTAATGTAATTTAACTTCAATGAAATTTCTGAGGTAGCTGATGTAAATACAATTCTGGGTCCAATCAATGTATAATATAACTTTGCATAAGTGTTTTCTTTGACTTCAGAGTTACACTGGGGATAACTATGGCCCCACAATGCAAAATCAAATCTGTATTGTGGCAATCAGCCTACTGTCTGATGGAAGAAACAAATCTTTCTAGAAAATGCATAGGATATATGTATTTTATATATCCTCTTGAATGTCTATGTATATATTTATATTCATACAGATGCCCACTTCTATGAGTGATTATCTTTTCAACAGTTAAAAATTCTCTGCTTTCATAACTAGGGTAATTATCCTGATCACTAAATTTCTGCTCAAAATCGGAAGATGGGGAGCACTAGTATATGCTTTCACCTTTTCCTAGTTTGAAATCCAGAAAAAAATTGGTTTTGAACACTTTTAGTGTTTAGGCATTCATTACCTGTGCTGCCAAGGTTTATTGAAAGCAGCTGGATGCCTCCCTCTGTCATCCCCCTTTCTTGGAACTGCTGCCAGAACAGGTAGTCAGAAATGGAAATTAGAGAAATATTTGAGCGTCTGTGCTCGCTCGCTCTCTCTCAGGAAAACATCTGTGGCTTCCATAGGAAGCACTCATTTTTTCCCATCAGCAAAGACTCTGGATACCCTTGGGTCCAGTTTTGGCACAGCGAGCCAAGTAGGATGCAGTTTATGGCTTAAAACTTATGAGAGAAATCATTCAGGCAGTCCCATCCCTGGCAGAACATTGAGAGAAATTCCCCAGGCTGCAAGCCACATGTGGGTCTCTGACCTTTTATTAGCTCACCATGGGAGAGGTTAACAATTGTTGAGACTTCAGTCTTCCCTTTGACATACAAATACAACAATACCAAATAGCCTTTCCAAGATGAGCATATTTAGGGCACAACAAGCTTTTTAATGCAGAGTTCAATGTAGGGGGGGGAAAATCCCAAAAGAAAAACCCAACCCCGAAATCTAGAATTAGAAAAGGATATGTTGCTATAAAACTGAAGCCTGGATTGATATTTTTTCCAACATTCTGCCCTTGTTCATATTATTGTGATTTGTGACTTTTTAAAACCAATATAATCATGAGACGGAAACAAATTCTCACACCATTTTTAGCTCTTCATGTGGTCAGTGCCATGATTTATGGAGCTAAAATTGCTCAATAGCTGGAGCGACATAAGAAATGCATGCAATTATCTGATTTTTAAGGATGTCTGTTGTGTTTATCCAAGTATGTTATTGTTTAGATTAAAAAAACAAAGAGGATTCATAATTACTGATATGAGGGTTTTCAGAGAAAAAAAAACACAGAGGACCAAATCCTGTCTCTTTTTGAAATGTTTTTGTCTTCTCAGAAATTACTGTAGTAAATGAAACTATCTTGGGTTTTAGTAAAACAGAGATTGGAAAATAACTCTTCTTTAGGGAAACAGAGTCATTGCCTGTTTTGCAGCTAAGAAACTACAAACTTGCTTTATGCTGTGTAATCTATGGCAAAAAATGCAGATTGAAGAGCCCAGCATTCCAGGCTTTTACCATAACTACTCAATTACTCTTTCAGTCTTAAAGGCAAATGATTTTTACTATGCAGTCTCATGGCTTTAATGTAGAGTATGCTGAGCGTAAAATATGAGAGAATTAGCTCAGGCTTCTGCTATCAGCCTTTGCAGCTATTGTCTGAAGAGGCAATGCAAACTGGTCTCAAAATGTAATAGTCCTATGACTTCTCTGATGGCATGCAGGTTCAGCCCCATTCAATGCCAGAACCTGGGGGGGAGGCGTGGGGGGCAGGGAAAGAAGCATCAGATTCTGCTTTTCATACTTTTACTAAGGTGGAAACCAAATCTGAGACTGAAATTGGTAAAGTCTTGCACAAGGTTGGTTATTGCAAAAAAATAGATGCTAAGTCATGGTTGCTCCCTGTGCTAAGCAGTCATATCTTTATCAACCACTGTTGGCAAAGTAGATCTGAGGAAAAGTTATTTAGAGGTGGAGAGTGCTTTTATATTCATTGTGAATAAACAGAAAGACCAGACTGGCAGAGATCCTGCACTGGAGAAAGATCAAGTACAGCTACACGGTAGACACATGCCTGTCTAACCATTTACAGACCAGCTTCCTTACACAGCTGATTCCAGTGCTATACCATCCTTATAGCCATCCATTAGATAATGAAAAATTTAGTTAGAAAAGGCTTTGTTCTTGTTTCCATTACCCTAAGCACGAGCTTATCATATTTTCTTTTTATATTAGTCTTTTACATGTCAAAAGATTGATCTTATTCCCCTCCTGAGTATTTTTGTTTGTTTGTTTGTTTTGTTTTCTCAAGAATACACAGCAGAATTTCTTCAAGCTTTCCTACAGGTGCACTATTCTAAACCTTTCTATAGTTCTTGTACTCTACTTCATGACTATATCCAGCTTATCTATGTTTTCCTTAAAGACTTCACCACCTTTCAGTAGGCTGGATCAATACATTAAATGCTTCTTTTCTATAACTCATATATAAAACATAATATAACATAATAACATATATATACATAATATGTGTTATATGTAAATGCTTCTGTTAATATCTTTCACATTGGTACTGACATCTTTTTGTATCAGCACTGTTGGTTTGAGAAGTGTTTTGTTGAACTACTATAACTCCAATTTTTTTCTTATGTACTCCTCCTTAATGATTATTCCTCACAGCATATTTGTGTATTTGGTTTCTCTCTAGTATCTCCCATTTCTATTCAATTACATGTTGTCTTCAGCATCTCCAGATGTAAAAAAAAACTATTATGAACTCACATTTTCCAGGAAAAGAGATACATTTTTTTTGTTTTTTGTTTTTTTTTTTAATATATTTTAGAGATGTTATGATACAGGTGCCTGCTTTTTCCTCAGAATTCTGGTTTCTCTTTCATTTTGTGATGTAATCATTGATTCTTCCTTTCTGGGTGTTTCTTCTCCAACTCAGTTCTGCACCTTCCATGCAGAAGTTTCATTTGGACCATAGTCCCTTTGTTTTCCTTGTATAAGATTACTTCCATGAAGTTTTTTTTCTCTAACCTAATTAAACAATGCAACTATATTGTCTTGACATAATAAGTGGGAATAGGAATGTATTCATTTGAATACATCTGTGTTTAATGTCAATAACAACTTCTTTTATATAACTGAAAGATGATGAGTTTTCAGAATGAATAGGAGTTTCCCCAGACAAGCATAGAAGCAATAAACCACAGCACAGGAAGAGTCTTGAGAGCAAGGAAGAGGGACACCAACAGCCAGGACATCTAATTTTCCGTGTAAAGGGATGGACAGAGGGCTGGATCGACCTCAGCAAATTTTTCTTTTCCTTGAACTTAAAAACAGTCCCAGTTTACTGCCTTTGGCCTCAGAAGAGGGTTGGTCAGCAGGATGGCTGTGTTCTCTTTAACTTGGAGATGCATTTTCTATGGCAAGATTTTTCCTTTATGGTATCAATAAATATTGACCCATTTCCTTCATTCAGAAATTGGATGATTTGGTTTGATTTTTTTTAATGCTGAGAACAGCCTTCTGTGTTCTCCATTTTTCAATTAAAGGATTAATTTCTCCTTACTACATGTTGGCTTTAAGAGCAATCTTCATCTAGCGTGACTTTTAGCCTTGATCTTCTCCTGCCTGTCTTGAATACTTTTCTGGTGTTTGTTCACTGTACTGGAAATCCCTTCTGCTTGTCACTCAATTGTTTTATCCCTCTGCACATTCTTAGTCCTTTCTTTCACGTTTGCCATTAGTCACAGTAGCCAGCTTTTCCCCATCACGTCTTTTCAACATCTGCAGCAAAGTTTTTCCTGTCAGTGATCTAATGTCTGTGGGCTATAATTAAAGGCTGGGATTACTTTTTTAATATTTTTTCCCCCCACACAATGGAAAAATTTCCATTTTGGAGCTCATAGCTAGTCAGCCTTCTCTCAAGAGGATATTTAGTATAGCAGTGAGTGGAGATCACTTTGCAGCACCTTTGTCAGAGCTTTCCAGGCTGACAGAGCGCTCTTCACCACCTGCCAGGGTGGTTATGCACTACAGCCACACTCTGAAATGAGGGCATCCATACAGAAACAAAGAATATTTTATGTCTGCTAATGATGGAGAGGTTGGACACATATTACTTCAGTATAGTATTGTATTAAACTGAAATAAAAATGAGAGGATTGAAGAGATTGAATTATCTCTATAGATGCCCCTTTGGAAAATATTACACAGCCAGGTACTATCCTGTCCAAATTCTGAAATGTTGTGTTTAGCAATTTTTCTTCCATGTTCAGACTACTTTATTTTTTTATTTTTATTTTTATTTTTTTTTCCTGTAGCTGTAATTTTCCTGTATTTTCAAGCAAGGATGAAGGCATAAAGGAGAGTTCCCTCCTGCATTGCTCCTTTAAATGAATTTGTCCCATATTTTAACTAAAACTTTCTTCAATGCAGGGTTAAGCAGTATGGTACCTAAACATTTCTTAAAGCCATAACCATATTAAAAACATATCTTTACTCTTTTATATATGTACAGCCTTTCTCACTTAGAATACTGAATTAAAAAGCATTCGATTCTTTAAGCCTAAGAGAACAATATAAATTTGATAAAATACAAGAACTGTGCAGTAATCTATCAAAGTAAAATGAGCTTCATATCTTTTAAATAAGAAAGATTAAACTGTTCTTTACATATAAATTAAGTAATATCTTGTAAAGTCAAATGCTTCTTTTCAGGTGTCTGTTTTACCCTCCAAGTTGTGTTTGAGCTAGAAGTGATGCAGTCGAATGTATGCAACTGTGCTACAGCTGCTGACAGGCATAAAGTAAATGAGACATTTCATCCCAATGGATACAACTCTTGTTTTAATGTTTAGGATAATAAACTAAACAATTTTAGCAAAAATGAGACAGGACTATCTCAAATATTTCATTTCTGCAATGAACAACTATTAGTAACTCTCTCAATCTCATTTGGCCTGTTAGCCTGGAACAGATTAAGCTGGTATGTTTACTGGTAGAGTTTTTCATCTTGTTTTGCCAGCAGTTTTGTTAGCTTTTCTGAAAGCCTGATTTTTAATAGTTGATTTATCATATAATAATTAAGAAAATTTCCGTGGCTCTTGTTTCTCAAATTTGGGGTCAAATTGAGGCTGAAAAAATTCATAACATTTAAAATACAAAAGGTTACATTCAGAATTAAGGTCTTCTGAAACTGTTGATCTTTAAACTTGTTTTTCAGAATGGTTTTGTCAGAAATAAAACTAAAGCAGTATGAAAGAAACTCTAAAATATTGTTGTGCTCTAGAACGTGTAACAAATTGTAAATTTTGTTCACCGGTTTTATGAAATTTTTAAGCTCAGATGATGATTTTTAATTTCTAAACACTAAATTTATTTTTTTGGAAATTAATTGCAAAACAATGAAACAAGCTTGGTTCAGAAGTTATTTTTACATGTTTTTAAATGATAAAAAGGATTTTTCTGTTTAACATGGTTTTACTTTGAGGTCAGCTCGAAATAGATAAACATTTTATAGAAATTTATAGTTGAAATTAGGTAACACTGTGGAAAGTATTCTCAGATGTTTCAATAAAATTCTAAAAGACAAATTTTATACTGAAGAGATGCAGAGTTGATATATATGTTAATGAGTATGATGTTGATACTGTCTCCAGCTTGCATTAGCTCATCACAAGGTGAAGATTTAATAATTATTAACATATTTTGGAATTCCTGTTCATATGACTGACAGGAAAGCTTCCCACTTCGGTAACTATTTTTGTCTTTTGGGGAATGAGGTAAAATCTTCCTAATCCTAGTGCTTAGGTTGTGAATTATTCTGTGACTCAAGAGAGAAGGTATTTCATAGGTAACAGTTCAATGGGATACATTTATCTACACCAGTGATTTGAGAGGCAGTGGGCTGGCTTCTCCTGAGTGAAGGACATGGTGCCAGCTAACATGCTGCTTGCACAGAAGCCATTTTAGGTCTAAATATAACCGCAATAGCACTGCCTGTGTAAAAATCCCCACGTATTTAACTGAGGAATGTGACTTACTAGCTTGTGTGCAATGCCAGGAAAGACAGAGTCAAGCTGGTGCTGTGCTGAGATTTAGCAGCTTATGTGCTTGCTAGCTCAGGCATCTCTGCAGTGCACTTGATTTCATACTGGGGATGTGTCCAGCTGTGAAAGCAACTGAGAAATAGATATTCTTTCTCCAGATCTTTCTTTGTCTTTCCTGGGTAGGTAATATAAGCCTTTTAAGGTATTTGGGCTTTTGCAGCCTATGTTTTCATGCATTATCTAGCTTTAGAGTCTCAGACCATATTTTAATAAAAGAAGGAATGTTTAAAACATTTAACAGAGTAAAAAGGAGATGTATATATCTCTCCCCTATTGTTTTCTCATTATTTGCTAATAGTGAAGTATAAAACCAATGCAAAATGTCATAAAAGAAGAAACTATTGTGAGTGAATTATCAATATGCTTTGAAGGTGTTGAAGATACTTGGCTAAATCCTGTGTGTGCCAAAAGAGTCTTAATCATAGAGTCATCGAATAGTTAGGCTTGGAAGGGAGCTTTAGAGACAGTCTGGTTCCACCTTCACTGCAGTGAGCAGGGACATCAGATACGCAGCTTGTTCTGGGTCAGGGGCATGCTGGGTCTGTGAGACCTGCTGCACCAGTAGTCTGAAGGTGTGTCATGAACCCTTATGGAGAATTTCCAGACATCTGCTATTTTTACAGAATCCTTGAACAAAAGCTGTGAAGCCACTGTTATTATAGTTGTCCCTGTTCCCTTGTTTCCACAGTTCCTTCACCAAAAAAAAAATAGAAAAATTGTCTTCCCACTTCGTTCTGCGTGTATTTCCAAGTATAAGGGAGTCATCACACAGAGGAGGAAACTTCCTGTTTCCTGGTTTCCCTTTCCATCTGTTATTATTGCAACTTTTTTGATAGTGCAATCTTCTTAGTCTGTGCACTGTACAAGATTAGTGATTTCTGGATTTGCTGTTAATGTCATGGCATTTCTCTACTAGCCTCAGACTGCTTGTCTCCAAACATTGTACTGAGAATGAAGATTCATGCATTTGTGGTCCAAATACTGACTTCCAGAAATAATAAACCTCTTCCCCCACTTCTGAGACATAAATTTCCTATCTCCTCTGTGTATTTCAGCACCCGTCACAGTCCTCTGTAGAGAAATGGGGAAAAAAATATAGTATTAGTGAAAAATGCATCATTTGGGTACTTGTGAAATCTGGAGTAGTTTGTTCAATCATCTTGTTATTAATATAAGCAATTTTTAACCTTTGTATCAGTTTATGATCTCCGTCTTTAGCTGGAAAGGACAGTGATGTTACCCAGACACAGCCTTCTCAGACAAAATCTAAAAATTACATTATCATTACTATTGATGGTATGAAATTATGTCTTGTGCCTGTGAAGAAGCCATGTCCAAATTTGTATATAAAGAATATAAAAAGAGCCTTAATCATGTTTGTTTCATAGTATCAGTTAAACAACTCTAACATCACATTAACAATTCTCAGCATAACATTGAGAGGACTAATTGTTTATCATATTTGCCAGTACCAGGTCCACTTTATGATGTGAACAGCAAACTTAATGAAGTATATGGATGTGCTGATTTTCCTGAGCCCTCTCCAGAGCTAAGAATACATTATCCAGCACAGAGATGTTCAGAGACTACAATATAATAAGCATGCCCATTCATATGATGCTGTACCCCAGAAGCTGTGGATAACAGTTGCAGATTGTCTCTGTGGCAAAATTTCGAGTAAGCGTGTCTGGGAAGAATCTGAGAAATGTCAGAGAATCATTGAATGATTTAGGTTGGAAAGTATCTGAGGTGGTGTGGTTCGAGACTTTCCCCCCTCCTTAAAGCAGAACTATCTTTGGACATTTGTCTACATTTTTGGACCAATGTCTAAAGCCTTCTAATTCTATCCAGATGAAATCTGCAGGAGGAAAGAAAGACAACATGTCTAGGCATGTCAGATATACAAAGACATTACAAAAGAGAAAATGGCAGAAAACAACATTAGTGTTCAGCAACAAAGCTAATCGTGCAGAAGTGGGTGCCTGAATTTAGCTAATGATTTTAAACTACTTTACAGCCTAATAAACTTTGATTGCTCCAGTGAGAATTTCCTGTGAAGAGCAGACTCAGTCCTGCAGTCAATCCATTAGTTAAGCCATCTTTTTTCTTGTGAATAATATTATTTGCATTTCTGTAGGCTTATTCAGGGAGAGAATATGGGTTGTATGGAAATAGACTGTATGAAAGGAGGTAATATAAATATTTGTATTCTACCAGCAGTCTAAAGGACAGTCTGTAATTAATCTGTAGTTACTTGAACAGGTAAATGTAACAAGTGTTTATATTAAGGTGGCAAGAAGTTTGCATTTGACTTGGCTAAATATAGGATTGTGAGAAATTCTGCTTGTAGACTTGTTCCATATATGACTACTGTCCACAGTAATGTTTCATTTTAATACAGAAGTGAAACTATTGTTCTTAAGTCACATTGTTGGTGGGAGAGCTTTTTTCAGTGTAGAAAAGAAAAAGGTATGATACTAAATTCTCTCCTTTTATTTCAAAACCGGCTGAATTATGAAACCAATATGTGAATATTTTTATCAAAGGACAAATATTAGTGGGTTTGGAAAATATAAGAAGGAATGAGAATTTCTGTGAAAATAATTTAGAGAGTGAAATAACCCAAAACCAAACAACTAAGAAAAAAAACATAACCCGTTAGCATGTGAGAGTGTTGAGTAGAAAATACAAAATATCTGCACATAGGATTCAGGAAATATGTTTTCCCAAGGGCATTAGAAAAGTACTGGTCAACTATAGTTCAGCTTGCCTGGTGGAATGCTCTTTTGCTGCTTCCTGCTGCCCACACTATTGTCTGCTCAGAGTTCTGGCACGTATCGTCTCAGCTTTCCATTCCTGACATCACCTGATTGCACGATTCATTCAAGTGGGTCGAGCCTCGTAACTCCAAAATATGTAGCAGCAATCAAAAGAAACTGAACTCCAACCTACACAGCAAGTTTCTGCTTGGTAGCCCCGTACAGCTGGCTCTGTTCAGGGCAGGTCAGCATTACAGCAGTAGAGACAGCCAGAATTGCTGTCGTGCAAGCGAGGATGTGGCCCCTTAATTTTTTATCCTGATGTTTGGGTTTTTCTTAGCTCCCCACCCCCAGAACCTTGCAGCATTATTGTTTCCTGAATGCGTTATTTTCATCAAGTACTGGCAGTCCTGACATTGATAGGCAGTGAATCAATACTTTAATAGAATTGTGAAGTCAAACTAGTTTTGCAGATCCACAGTGTGCAGTATGTGGTTTTCCATTCTGGATATAATAACTGCAATTCGAAATACTCCCCCGCAAGCATTGATTGCATGCTTTAGGAAATTCACAGTAAAGAATTTAATTAAGAAAGAATAAAACTGCATCACTTCATTTAAAAATAGAGAAATTCACCCGAGATATTTTGTTCATTTTCAGGCTATAATAGCAATAACCATCTTTAGCTGAGACATTTCCTGGGGCTTAATGGCCCATGGCTGTGCTTCTTCAGGTGATCATCATCATCTCCCAACAGTCATTAATCCCCTACGAATGCCCTGCACCTCAGTCATTAAATGTGCTTTAATGTGCTTCTTCTGAAAATGAAATAGTTCTATATTTAATGCATCTTCCAGGAATAGGAGAGATCTTTCTGAGGTGAGGAATGAAAGAAGTTTATTAATGTGTCAAAGAAGTACTAATTATGACAAGTGGGTAAGTTCTGTTTCTGGAGATAGCACGACAAAGTATTTTTCCACAGTAAGAGCATGTTTTGTGTAAGTCATCGTTTTCTGTACATCACGATTTACACTCATCTCAATTGCCTAACAGCCAGATCAGAAATACAGATAGTTATTTGTAGTTAGATTTCTTCTGGAGAGTGTCTCAGCATAGAAAAAAAATCTCACAAAACATGCAGTGTATATGACTGCAGTACTGCTTAAAAAGACTTTCCTTTCCATAGCTGTAAAAATTGAGCTGTACAGTTTTACAAGGTGTTTGTGATAATGCAAGAAAATAAAAAGGAGTTAAATCTTTCATCCTGAAGTCTGAAACTCTTACAAAAAATCTTTTGGTGAGCATTTTATGAATCTTTCTTACAAAAAGGACCACAAGTACAGCGCCAACAGCATTATCAGAGGTTTTAAACACAGTAGACAGCCTACCCCTGCTCAAGTAGAATTAAAGCCTTCAATGAAAATAATTGAAATTAATAAAAATTGAATGAGAATCGGGAGGTTCTAATTTTATTTTATTTGAATTTTACTTCCTCCTATGTTGTGCTATTTTCATCTTGTACTACTAAGCATGCATAGCATGCACCTAACATACACATTGAATGAAGCCTGTACCTGTCCCAAACAGAGTGTGAGAGGGATCAGAGCAGACACTGTCTTCACTGAGTGAAAAATCAGCACCTTTTGGGTATTACGGTCATTTATTATTTGTGTTGGACATTCTGATCCCACGTACTTCAGTGAGTGACTGTGTAGATGAAGACAGACCTTTGGGCCATGCACTATTAAAAGCTGAATGTAAAATTATGTTGGTGCTAAAATTAGAGCTCTCCTAGTCAGCACCTTTAGGTTGCAGATTGACCTGAAAAAAGAATTATTACAACCTGACTCAAAAATTTCTTGTCAAAATTTTCTATTTCTTCTAACAAGAGAAAAATGACATGATTAAAATATCTTTCAGTATAAACAAAATGTTTTGTTTTACTCACAGAGAAAAAATTTCACTTACTTCAGTAACCAACAACAACTGCCTTAATTTTGCAATTTTTCAAGTTAGACAAATTTTTCTGTGTGAAAGACAAGGGTTTCTTTCAGAAAATTTTAAACACAAAATATCACATGCACACATGTGCATACACATTCTGTCTTGTTCCATCGTGGGTTCTAGACAGAACTGTTACCTGATTTAGACTTTACTCTGAAATTTTTTCCTACTCCTCCTAATGCAGTTTTCAGCAAATAAACTTTTGAAAAAGAATTTATTAGATCTCTCATTAAATTCACCAAATAAAAAAAATAAAATTGCACAGAGCCAATGATAAGATAAAGAGTATCGCACTTTTAAGTTGTTTTCAGTCTACTGTATATATCATCATAAACAGCGGGTTGGGGAAAAAGTACTTGTCTATTGTAATGCAGTTAGAATACTTCTTTTGCTGTAGATCCTGTTTAAGGTTATTCGTACCTTGTCATGTAACTTACAGTGTCAGCATTCTTCAGAGCATCTGTCAAAATTTAACAGGAATGTCCACGATAAAGAGAAGTAGTAAAAAGAAAGCATATTTTTCTAAAGTGAATCTATCAGTATACCTAGAATTCTTGTATTTTTTTTCTTTTACTCAAGTTCTCTGTTTTCACCCATTCATTATATTTACAGATCAACAGAACTAAAAAAAAACAAACAACCAAACCTCATATAATGTTTCTCATTTCGTTATAAATTCTGTGTTGTAGGTCTTGTTTTCCCTCTGTGCTGCATTCTGGGGAATACAAATTATGAAGCGGATCACTTCATCCAAAGAAAAACACCACTGAAAGAGCAGATCTAACATCACCTTAAATATGGAAACAGCACTTTAGAATAACCTTTTAAGTTCCTTGGAATTAATCAACCATGAATCATGCTGAATTGCAATCAGTTCACTTACAATATGAGAGATTTGTGATTTTTGTGTGAAGGTTTGAAAGATTCCTAAGGGAGTATATTCATTTTTATTTGATTTTTTTAAAGAAATATTTAATTTCTCCCCAGTTTAAATCAAATATTCATTCACAGCGTAGATTTTTACATTCACAGGATTAATAATTCTTAGAAACCATGTAAAACTAATTTAATTTTTGCTGTGATTTTTTTAGTAATAATATGTGAAAAATATTTTTCACAGGAGGAATAATTAAAATCATATCTGATGTAACCTGGTATAAAGTGATTGACTGTCTTCTTATTGGGGCTAAACATAAGCATATGTGAATGTCATTTTTTCTGTAACGATTGAATTACACCAGAATCTCCATGTCATGCCCAATTCAGTGTTCATAACATACAGCTACATGAGGATGAGTAGTTGAGGCAAGAAAATGATTAAAAACAGCATGATAAAATAACTCGACCTAGTATGAGTTGAAACGTCTTCAATAAAATTGGCTGATGTATGTGTTGTATAATGCAGACACGCAGTTTAGGCTGAGTTATTTACGGAATACACCTGCGTTGCCAACTTTAGATAGTGATCAAACCAGGATTTACACGGGGTATCCCACTGACACTCACTCACGTGACAAAATGTTTGCGAGGCTGAGCCCTTAATTTCTGGTAATTTCCTGCCGGGTGATGTCAGGGGAGATGCACGTCTTGTCTTTCAGGAGCTGTTGGAAAGACGGTGTGTACTAAGATAGGAAAATTAAATACAAATGGTAGAGGGAGTCTCCAAACAGCAGGACTGGCAAAAATACTGGATCTAGGTTGTTTTTCTTTCCTCGCACTCATCCAATTTTTTTTTTTGGCTCCAAGCCTTTTAGAAGTGCTTGAAGTCAAGTAGCTAAAAAATTGAGTCTGTCTTAGATGCTTCAAAATAGTAATAATACCTGGATTTAACAATGAGTTTAAGTTTTTGTTCTGTTTTTTTACCCATTTCATTTTCCTTTAAGAGCAGTCTAACAGAAATCTCAGATTTAGATAGCCTACTTTTAATTAACCCATATTTTCAGTCTCTAGCTGTAACAGATGCCACTGTCTACAAAATGGGATGTTTCCAATAAATTGTCAGAAACACAGTAATGTTATATAAATAACATTGTTGCAATGTCTAGTGATAATATCTTAATTGTAAAACAGAATCATCAAAATGCTTGGGTTGCAAGGAAGCTTAATGATAGGTTATTTAATATATTATTGAAAAAAAACCAGAATCTGATTCCAGAAGTACAAGAAAATCTACAAACTTATGTGGCCCTGTGAGTTAGCGCACCTATATTTTCCAAATTTATAATTGTTACACGGTCAGTTTAATATGACATAACAAGGAATCATATTGAAAGTCAGTTTCCTTATCAAAATAAATCCTTCGAAGAGACAAGAACAGGACAAAAATTTAACATTTTCTTCATTTGAAAACTGGCAATTTTGGAGAGACAATTAAGAACTAAGTAAAATTAAATTAATTTTAAAGCTGTCCTAATGAATGTCATGTATTTGGAGGAAAGAAATGTGATTTCAAGGTCAAGTATAAAATGTGTCTGGTCAGGACAACCTAGTCATTAAAGCAGAGACCAAACAAATTTCCATTTTTCCAAGGGTTTTTAGATCTCAGTTTCCTGTATCCAGAGACTTGCCGTTGTGTATAGGTTGTTTGAAAGCAAGGTGCAGGAGAGGAACAACATTCATCCATTGCATACTGATCAGTAGGGTCTGAGAACAGCTCCTTTGCCTGAAGGCTTCAACAGACTCATGGTGGGTGTCCGAGACTCAAGTGCTTCACAACAGCATCACCCAGGTATGTATAAGCAATCTTTTGGCTACAGACCGAAAGCCAGGATTTGCCCTTCTTGGAGAAGAGAGTTTCAGGGACGAGCTCTTAGAAACACCTTTGCACCACTCTTTCAGTAGCTATGTGGTAGGTAACTATATCCCTGTCAGCTTGCTTGTCACAATTTTTTCAAAATATAAATTATTTAATATTTTAGGCACCTAACACCACTACTGGATCTAGTTTATGCTGTCTTTATATCCACTGCAAAGACTGAATTAATCATCCCAAAGGTGTCTGGGTTGGAGTAATCAGGAGACTTTGGAGCCTAGTTGGCCACTGAATTGAATTAAGTGCAGTTAGTATATATCATGCAGTTAATTGAAAAAATTTAATGCAAACTGCGAACAATGCTCATTGCTAGCATGTATTAGTGATATTTTGATAAGCCACCCTTCTCCCCTCAACTTTTTAATATTCTATTACTTATTTCTTTAGAATTTGACCATGTTGTGTGGTTTGAACAATCATATGGGATCAAGTGAAATACGGTGAATTATGTGAGGACAGTAGTGAACAAAATATTGATGCAGAACTAATAGATGTTGTGTGAATAACTACCTTTGTTTTGGCAAACCACTCTTTCAGGTCTCTAGAAACAAAAATATTCTAGAGACTAACAGCCTAGCCTCACATGTCCAAGTGTGAAACTTCATAAATAACATTTGTAATTTTCGCTATTGCGTAAGACTTCCTTTTGGTCTTGTTTGTTATTAAACTCCCTAGTGATACACCTTAGGAGAAAAATGTGGATAAACAACTTTTTTTCATCAGAACTGTTAAAAAGTTATTCCCCTGCTCCTACCAGCTGTTTTAATGTCACATCCCTACACATGGCCTTTCCTGGACTATGTACACAGCAACATCAAGTTACTGAAAACCCAGAAGTAAGCAGCTGAATCCTGTGTCACTTGAGACCTGACCCTGCACCATTCAAGTCACCGAAAATCTTGCTGCCGACCTCAGGTTCAGGGCAGAGCATTCCCTGTATGAAAACAAGAATGATGCAATATTTACTGCAACTCAAGCTTTGGTGAGGTGCGTTGCACAATTGCTTATTCCCAAGAGTGGCTGACATTGAATCCTTTCTGGTATAATAAGATCAGAGCACTTTGGTGAATAAATGCTGACAGTTAAAGCTGTAACCTATACTTACCAGATATAAAAGACTCAGGACCCTTTCTCTTGTCTTTGTTGTCTTCAATTTTCTCTCAGATCTGTGGGATTAAGGACATCATTACTTAAACCATTACCTAAAGGAGGTAGTTGATTAGATATTTTAAAGCTACCTTTTTACAGACAGCTGTCTATGAGCTTTCAGGAATTTATGTCCTGTGATTAGAAACTACTGAACTATGTTGCACCAAAGGTAAGAGTTGTTTGGATTTTTCTTATTTGCTCTTTAATTTGTGACCAAAAAAAAGCTAAATCTCAGCAACTGGGTTAATCAAGAACAATAGTAACTCTCAGAGAATACTCAAAGCATTGCCTATTATGTAAACTATGTTGTCCTTAGTTGAAGTTTTTCTTAAAACTCTGGCTCCTGAAATTGCGTGAATAAAGAAATATTTCTGCCTGTTGAAAACAAGAACTATAGAAAGTTCAAAATCTATAAGGCAAACAAGATTCTAATCAGTAATACTTTAAAACATTTTCCCTTTTAAAACACCCTGGTGATTACACGAGGCTTGACTCATGGTTTTTAAACGCTTGGGATTGCTAATGCTGAATGGGAAAAAACTATTCTTGGTCTACCCTTTTTCCATAAAACCTCTGTTTCCAGCACAGGCATATACAGTGCCCATAAGGCAGAGTTTTGCTGGGTTTCCTGGTTCCCTGCTGGTGTTTGACCAGCAAGTGAGATTGGAATTCAAACAAAGCAGGCCACAAGCCGGCTCTCGGAGGGCCGCTGACCCTCAGCACCTCTCAGCGCACGCAGACCTCACCGCGGTATGCCCTGTTACCTTCCACCCCCAGCAGATAGGGCAAAGCAAACAAGAGATGTACTGTGGACTTCAGGATTTTCTCCTTCTATAGAGAAAACAAGTGTTAAAATACCACGTTTGAAACTCGGGTACAAACCACAACATAAAGACAAAATAAGATATCTCACATGCTGGAGAAGCACTTCCATATTAATATCAAGGCCAATGGAAAGCTTGGCTCAGTTCTTTGTCTTTTTTGCCCCACCTATGGAAAACAGCAGAAAAATGTGGAAACATTGAGTAAAAATGAACTGCTGAGTGTCCTTGTGTTTATGGTTTGGCACAGAAAAACGATACAAAATGAATTCTCTCCACCCCACCCCTTGCTATATTTTTACTGCTTCCTCCTTTATTCTTTCTCTCCATTTTTCTCTTTCTCTCTCTAGTGTTTATTCATCTTTGTAAAATATCCCCTCTTGTCTTGCCTTATATTTGTAATGTGTGGAGTTACATAGTGGTATATTTCATATCCACAAATATTTTACTATCTTATTTTATTTTATTTTATGAGAACCAATACTTACCTAAAGGTGCCTACTTTATTTACTCTTCCTGTCAGTCAGCAGGCTCGTCTAATATTCAAAAAACATGATACACTGCTCATACATTTTTATTGTTATATTTATTTCACTTGTATTTGCCTGGTTTCCTCTAATGATTCATTTTCTATTTACATTCCAGTAATATGGCACTGTCCTTTTCCCAGTTTCTGCTCCCTCTCCTGCTTCCTTGTTATTAATTCCTTGTAGTTACTTTTTGTCCCTCCAGCACCATGCTTTAGCTGTCACTGTCTCTTTGCTTCAGGGTGTACCACTACAGGTTTTGTGGGTCATTGTCTAACCTGCTGATTTTAATGTGGCAGAGACAGAGTAGTAGCAATGTTTGATTAAAAAGAGATTAAATTAATAAAGAAAATCATGGAACATTTTAAACACTATGGAATTTGTGGTGTTTTCTGCTACTTCTATTTTTTCCACAAACCTTGAATGTAAGTACTTATCAGCACATAAATTACAATTATAGATATTTGCCAGGAAAGAAAAATATGGTAAGACAATTGAACTACAATTTTTAGATCAAAGAATAGCTTATTAACTTACAGAGTGTGATCATGTCTTTTGCTGCTGTCTGTCTGCATTGAGGTCATGAGCCTGTTATTTGAAGATAATGGCATTATTCTTTTGCTTCACGTAGCAGCATTTGTGATTTCAGATCTAACAGCCCTTTACCTTCTCTCTGCTCATGACTCATGGCTGACTCATTACCTTTAATCATTCTGAAAGCAAAGATTTTATTTTTGCTCTTCTTTTAATCACAGTGCGGAAGAAATACTTTGAGGGAAGGTAAAGTGTTATATACTGCAGCAGTGTAGGTATGTACCAATGTACTTACTTTTGTAAAACCTCAAGTATTCCCAGTTTTCTATCCATGCCCATAAACTGGATTTCACAGTGAGGTCTAACAGAGGAAAACCTGATGATCAGGTGTTGGTAGAAGAAATTAAAGGCAAGTTTCTGAGATTCTGAGAACAAAGTCTGTCATTGAAGGTCAGATCACCTTTGGTTTTACTTTATATATTATTTATTTTATCTGAAATACAGCTGTAAGAGAAAAGTAATGTCTTCATGACTTCATGACCAATAATGAGATATATACTTGAATACATTTTTTTCTTTGCTAACGATATTCCTACTGTTCATGGGAAAATCTATGAGTGTCTCATGCCTGTAGTTTATTATGGTTAGTTATGCCTGATAATTGGATGTGCATAAATGGCCTTATTAATGAACAACTGTTATTTTCCCCAGGTTTTCTCCTTGCAAGAAAGCCTGGTGGTAGAGTTGGAATTTAGCCAACGTAGTCCTGAGTATTACAGGATCATGAAAACTTGCTGTATTCTACTAATGGCTTCCTCCTTGCACCTCATTATGGAAACCTGTGGTATTTTTCCTCAGGAATTAACCAGCTCTTAAGATGCTACATGCAAAATAACTAATCTGTGAGTATGGCTGAGAGACATCTGAGCATTGGCAGAGATGGGCATTGTACCGTGTCAAGCAGCCTGATCAAGGTGAGGTGATCAGTCCCCTTTTCTCAGCATTTCCAGGAAGGGAAGTGTAGGTGGACTTGAGCAGCAAAACTTGCAGAGCAAGAAAGGAGCACAGGTTATAGCAGGCTCTGCTGGGGCGGTTAGCGGGCTGTGCCCTGGTACAGGGACAATTATAAGCCTATCGCTGTTACGAGCCTATCAGACACAGAAGTAAACAGCTCAAAGTCACTGTCACTCAAAATAGAAATTTAATAAGAACAGATACGTCAGAGGAAATGGTCCACAAAGAGTTCCTGTGGCCTATTTGTGGTGATGGTTGTTGTTATTATGCTTTCTTTGGGCTTTTCCTGTTTAGGAATTTTTATGTTACACTGTGCCTTGGAAAAGTGCAAAGCACATGGGTCTTCTACTACGTATCGGGGAATTTTCCAACATTTGAATATTTGAATTCCAATATTTGAATAAAGAGGATGAAATCGTATGCTGGTGTATTTGAGGACTTGCCATCTATTCACAGTACAAGTCTTTATGGTCCTGTCAGATTCTGTTGCACTTACATGCAAGATTATGAAATTAAGCAAGATAGATCACTAGATATTGTATCTGTGATTAAAAAAATCCACGGAAGAAGGTAATTTAGTGTATTTCCTACTATAATTTTCTCTTCTAGCAGGGTGAATATTCAGGGTTGTATACAATCATTGTGAATCACCATCAGAAACCCCTTTCGCTTAGCGGATGCTGAAGTCCAGTATTTAAAAAAAATGCTTTGTTTTGGATTTTCAGAATGAACAAAAGTTCAGGTAATATTTCCTCTAGGTAGTATTTCACAAACAGTAGAGTTATAGGCAGTGTAACACAGAGTTGTAGCTATGGAGTTAATTTTTGTAAGTATGTTGGAGAAATCATCAGAGATGTCTTCTAGTCAGATTTTAGAGGGAAACAGATGACTGATAAGTGTTAATAAGAGTTATAAAATATTAGTCAATATGCTATTAATATATGTAAAAGCAATTCAGCTTTTTAGGTTCAGTTGCACAGTCTGAGCCCAGTCAAATTTGCCAAAAATGTGCACTGGGATGTTTTTGTTGTTTCTGGAAGATTTTCTGGGACTTATGGAAAATGTAGTTATGTAGTCTAAATATACTCTGTGGAAAAAATTCAGCTATAAGGTCCATTTTCCTGTTGAGGAGATCTCAGGGAAACAGAATTAATAGTGCCTGAGTCCTTGACTGGTTAGCAGATATGCATTTGGTTTCTAAGATGCAGAGATTTATGTCTGAATTCTGACAGAATGGGATATGTAGATGAAGATTTGTGTTTTCCAGAAGGTAGCTGATCTCTAGTAACTGCAGTCATTTCCGGGTACCTGCAGTCATAACCTCCATGTTTTTACTGACTACGTATTCAGCAGACATTAAGGTTAAACAGGTGCAAAATAATAACACTACATGGCTTTGTTCTTACATTTGGTTCACCTAGGAAACAGCTTCTGGTTAGAAGTGAGCTAAAATTATGTTGAAAAATATTTTTCTTTCATGGTTTCTGTTTCTTATTTGCTTGTCTGAAGAAGATAAGTTCATTTTTTTAAACTATGCATTAGAAGTCCTGCTAAAATTTTCAGCCTTTCATGGCTGTGATTGTTGTGAACTTGACATTTTATTTTCTTTTTCTCTGTAGCAAGTATGGAATCATGGACTCACAGAATATGCTCAATTGGAAGGGATCCACAAGGATCATCAGAGCCAGCTCCTTGCCCTGGAAAGTTATACCATTTGCTCAAGGGTATTGTCCAAACTCTTCTTGAACTCTGTCAGGCTTGGTGCTGTGACCACTTCCCTGGGGAGCCTGTACCAGTGCCCAACCACTTTTTCCTATATTCAGCCTAAACCTTCCATGACAAAGCTTCGGGCCATTCCCTCAGGTCCTGTCACTGGTCGCCAGAGAGAAGAGATCAGTGCCTGTCCTTCTGCTTCCTCTCATGAGGAAGTTGTCACTGCAGTGAGGCCTCCCCTCAGTCTCCTCTTCTCCAGGCTGAACAGACCAAGTGACCTCAGCTGCTCCTCATACAGCTTCCCCTCAAGGCTCTTCACCATGACAGGCTAGGTAAATTCCTGTACTCCAGATTTTTGAGGAAATCTGATTATTATAATCCCATTAATGGTTTTCTGTGCTATGGCAACTGCTATTGGAGAATGCTGCTTTTGGCTTTGCTTCACCTGGATTCTTTGAAAGGTCTCAGTGCCTTTCTTACAGCTAGGCTGAGGACCCTAGTATCATCTCCTATGAATGTATTACCCATGGAAGATTGTTTTAAGGGTCAAGAGGGATGCTGTACAGTTTAAGCCTGCTTTCTGTCTTCCCATTTTACAGAATCTCTGGAGGTGGTCATTCAAATAAGCTGCTTAGACACCACGTGTGAGTACCTGGAGTCTACTTTTCTCTAATGAACTGAGTCTAACATGAAGAGAGTCTCACAGATAAATTTCCTGCTGTCAGTAGCACATCAGAGAAGATTAATAAGAGATGAAAGAATAACTCCTCCTCACAAGAAACAGCAGGTAAAAAGCAAATGGAAAAGGCACTTGCTGTGTTCCCTAAGAACTAATTTTAGATTATATGTACTCAGGTCATGTCTTTTCTGGTGGCAAGAAACACTGCAACCTGTAGTGTGTGCTCATACTTGGTGGTCTCCAGCATGCCCCAATGCTTATACGTTTTGGTGGTTCTCATCATCCCAAATCAAAGCTAGTCTTGGAATAAAAAATATGAAAATAGGTAGATGAGAGAGAAGCAGTAACTTGGTGTTATTCCTGCAGTGTTTCACTAAAAAGAGCCTGATCTTTGGCTGACATATATTGGGTAGCTGTGCTGACCTTTGTGTTTGGTTGTTTTTTCTTTTCGTCTCATTGAATTCCCTCACATCCTAAGCTCATTAAACTGTGGCTCAGCCAAATTGTTTTAAAACATGGTTTGAAAGGTAAGTGTAGTAGCATATTGTATATTCTGTGGCTTCAGGCACAATTTTTTTACAAAGACATTTGAATTCTAACACAAAGGTTCTCTAGACTGTAAGCCACAGACTCCCCTTTAGCAGAACTGTTGATGTGTCTATGACTTTGAATTAATGCACAGGTCTGGGATTCTAGACAAAGCAAGAAGACTTCCTACATAAGCAGTGGGGATCTAGGCTGGACAGGTCATCCTGCAACAAATTATTCAATTCTTCTCTTTCATCCTTCACCTATTTGCTTGTAAATAGGCTAGAAATGTTTTGGGCATATTTGTTGCTCAGAAAAACTTCAAACTGGAACAAGGTTCGCAAGCAAGTCATGTGGAGCCACCAATATGGGAGTTGTTTGCACTGACATCTTGTGGTACAATTTAGTTTGAGGATGGGTCCTGATGCAAGGACAAACTCGACAAACTTGCACCAGTGAAAATGCTTTACTACTTGTTCGAAATGACATTCACCATACAATCTTGCAGAGATTTATAGAAAAAGCCACAAGGTTTTTAAAAGATGAAAAGCCTCCCATTCGCAGGTGTATTCCCAATACTTAGGGGCTACACGTTCCTTTATTTATTTTAAAATGAATAAATAATTTGTTTCAATTTTTAAAGTAGCTAGTTTTCCACGGCGGGAGAGCTAGTAGACCCATCTCAACATCATATAGTAGAGACAACACAGTAGTTATATAGAGTTTACCTTCTCTTTCAAGCAGTATAAAAAAGAGATTGTTCAGAACAATGAAAGATTCCAATATTCATACAGAAAGCATGTGTTTTTTTCCCAAAGACTTAAGGATTAGATAAAAGAACAAAGTATCTTCTTGGTCAGTATAAAAGCTTAAAGATTTCTGTAGCATGTGCTACAGAAATAGCTCTAAATAGAGCAAATAGCTCTAAAATCATTTTACTTATGAGTTTTACTTATCCGTTTCAGGCAGTGCTGTCATGTTTTGACATGTCATTCCAAAAGCAGTAGTAAAGCTTCACAGCAGACTTACTCCAGATGTGATCCAAACCAACAGGAGAAGTGAGCATTTGTAAAACACGGTGCAGTAATGTGCAAAGTGGGATAAAGAAAAGATAGGTCATTTTTTTGAAGTTGAATGAGCAGAAAGCAAAAAACCTAACAGGAAACTGGTTATTAGCCCAGACACCCAGTAGGTTCAGTGTTACTTTCATGTTCAGTGAAACTATTAGATATTTTTGATCTAACGGTGAGGGTTTAAAGAATGAAAAGACATGCACTCTATGGCTGGCAGCTGCTCACTTCACTGTCTAGCTTAATGAGTTGTGCTCAAATGCTGGTATTTGAAGCAGTCCAGCGAGTGAGGCTTCCCTGCTGTGTTTCTCTTTGACTGCATTACACAACCAGCTCTCTTTTATATTTTGATAGTGACATCTATTGGAGCTTTGAAGAATAATATTTGAAAAAAAAATCCAAATGTATATTAGTAAAAGCAAAATTGTTGGGCAATAAAAATTTCAGTTCGAACAAAAGCAGATATACATCTGTTGTCAAAACATACACAAGAGTGAAAATACTGATGCAAAAAAGAAAAAATGTAGCAGCAGTTCAAATCAGATTCAAGAAGAAAAATGTGCCTTTCTCTTTTTTGATGATTGGTGAACTCAGAAACTTCCTCAGCTGTCTGAAGTTTGTTTAGAAGGAACCCATCAACTAAAGCTGTAACCTCAAAGTGAAACAAATACAACATTTGATTGAATTCTCTATAGATATACACAAGACTTTGACAAGTATTAACAGAACCAGATCTAACAGAGTGGGTACAGTAGCAGTCAGCCAGTCAGCAAAGACCTGGCAAGCCTTCCTCATGAGCAATGATGTCTGATGTCTGTGCTGTCAAAGGGATGCAGCCATCCAGAGTATTTGGAATGAAATTAGGTCTGCTTGGAATAAGCAAGCCATCTTCATGGATTATACTGAGAATATGGATTATGTCTGTTTAGAGCTTACAACAAGGGTCCTAGACTCTTCCAGAGGTGTAAGACTGATAAATAATTAGTTAATGTGGCCAGTGGATTTACACTGCACTAAATTACCCAATGTATTTACATTTTTTTAAATGTATATGCACTGTGAAACAGCTCTAGCAGTCAGTACTGGTGTCAACAGTAGGCAGTACTGAGTAATGCTACCTCACAAAACCTCTAGGAGAAATCAGGAGATCTGAAATGTGCAAGGAGAGTGTGCTGTGGCAAGTCCTCAGGGCTCCTTCAGGACCTTTCCTTTCTGTTTGTTCCTTATTCTCCTGAGAACTCCCAGAGTCCCTTTAATGCACACCAGAGAAATGCACATTTTCCTCAAGCCACCTCTCTTCATCCACATCTGGGTCATGATGAGTGTCTTCATATGAAAGTTTCATTTTCTTTTGCTTGAAGTTGTGACTTTGGGGCTTTTTCCTGGCTTCTTCTATTCTACAAAAATGTGATAAAGAATTCCCTGTAAAAGAAGCAGGAGGTTTTCTCCTTGCCTCAGACTATAGATTTTGCTAGGGTTTTATTTTGGTTTGGGTTTTTTGCATATGATTTGATTTCAGTTAATTCTGATTTTTAAAGAAAATTAATTTTCTCAAGCAACCAAAGGTTTAAATGGGATTGTACTTCTTGATATTGTTTCACGTATCTTAAAACTTGGTTTTGCTTTTATTTATTCTGGTGTGTCTTCCCCAGTAGCAATATGGCTGTGTCCTATTCACTCCATTATGATAATAAACCCACACATCAGTCAGGGAACTAGTCAGACAGGGAACTTACTGTGAAATGAAAAGGTGAAGTATGATCTTAGAATAGCAAACGTAATTGACTCAAACAATCTTAGTGCAAAAGTACTTGATAAAGCCTCAAATTACTTTACTATTTTCTGAACTGGTTGTTTTGCAGATTTCTATGCATAAACCCCAGAATATACCACATAAAGCAATTTATTATGCAGTTATTGTTTTCATATAAATTACATATCCATTTCTCCTGCTGCTGAGTGAGAAATGTACAGTTTTTACAGCCAGTGGTATGTTCTCCATTCTTATTCAGCCTTTACAGAGCCTGCGGGAGAAATGAAATGTTAATGATGTTGTAAAGACACTTTTTATAATGAAAATATATCCAAATTAATCATGCCTTCCATTTATTTAAGAGCAATTCTATCATACTCTTTGATAGTTTCAGATTGTCTGTAAAAGAATAAAGTAGGAAGTTATGAAGTAGTTTAGCTAGCATATTGTGACTTTTCTGTGCAAATATCACTACATAAAAATATTCCTGGTTTGTTACTGTGTCCGTTTTAGTTTTATGGACAATTTTCATGACATAGTTCAGGTGAGCAAACACTGCAGAGTCAGTTTTCTCCACTGAACAGTGCTTTCAAGATGATTAGTTGCACAAATGAATATAAGGAGTGAATACTAGAAGCATGAAGTTTCTTTCTCTAAGCTTGAAGATAGATATTCAGGGAGCAATTTATTTAATTTAAATGGGTAAAACTCATATCTCTGCTGGGTACTTAGCAGGTAAGATCACAATAAAGTGAGGGATAGGGATACCGCAAGGGAATTTTATATATGTATATGATCTGTTTTCTGGTATGGCCAGGAGCTTCTAATATACCTGACTGTTCTCAACCAGACTCTGAAAGGTATTTAAACCTCTGGTCCTCTATCATGCATTAAGCTCAGAAAGGCTCCAGCCCGACTTGCACAGTGCTGTGCTGATAAGCTCCTTGGAACATTGTGTACTGAGAGCACAGGACAGAGACATCCTGGCTGAGCTGTCGTGTCTTATTAAAATCCACCTTCATCTCAGCTGTGACAGAGCCCAGCTCTGTGCAGAGCCACCTGGATGCCTGCCACATCACTTTCCCCACTCTTCAGACTTTAGGGATAGCATGCTAGTTCAGGTGCATCACTAGATCCATGGTGATGCAAGCGAGTAGTAAGGCACTGCTCTGAAGAAATGATCCCTCCCAATGGCACCTGAACAGCTTGTACAAAGATAAAACAAATTATTATTATTATTATTAATATCAAGAGAATAAAGAATGTAAATACACAGGGAAAGATCTAAGCCTAACTAAATGAATAGTTGTGTTAAAACTATACTAGAAGTAAATCTGACAATCAAAAAACAATAACTCATCAGCAAAGAAAACTTTACTTAGGAAGCTTTACACTAGTAAAGAGCAATTGGGAACTCCAAAACATTGAGCTCAGAAGCTGTAAAAGGAATGGAAAAATAAATTCAGAAAGTGTGTCTACATGTCTAAATGAATGCCCTGTTTCAGTTTTGAATTAGGAGGAAGACAGAACATGAAAGCAAAATGAGGACAATTCATGAGTTTGAATACATGAAAAGGAAACAACTCTTGGAAGCAAAACTAGGTAAGCTTAATGAGTTCAGCTTTGGGCACCCATTATTTAGTGTTCCAAAATAATGAAATAATAGGGATGCTTTCATCCCTGGAGAACAACAGATACTGCGCTTCTATTAGATAAAAGGAGAAAATAATTAAAGTAATTTGATGCTCATTAATCTGACCTTAGTAGAAATAAAAAGTGTTTGAGAAATGAAGAAAAATTAAAAATGTTCAGGTAAATAGGAAACACAGTAAAATGCAGCATGGTTAACAAAAGCAAGGTCATTTCAGATTAAATTGTTGCCATTTCTCCATGGGGTAAGTGATTTTTTTTTTTTTTACAAGAACAATATATTATATTATCTATCAATACTTTAACAATTATTGCAAAGTTGAGAGGGATTGTGATAAATGCAGTAGTATTGAAGTATGTAAGGAAACAGAAAAAATGGGTGGCTAAATACAATAGGTCTTTTCATCTTCAAAAAAAGGAATATGATTGTGGTTTATAAAATCAAAAGTAGAAAGGGATGCTCATTAACTTCCTTTAATATTGAAAAATTTACTAACATCAAATGAAGTTATAGACTGTTAGGTTCAAAAGAAAATGGAGTTCACCTAACACATAATTAAACTGTGTACTTTACAGTTGTAGAATATTATTAATGCAAAAAATGTTTTTGGAGTTTAAAAATACTTGAATTTATGGAATAAAAAAAAATCTTTCATGGGCTATTCAACACAAAAATCATATACTTTCCCTAAGCGATTAGGTAAAAAGAAAATTCTGGTCTCATGCAGTTCACCTGTTCTAATTTTCTTGGATGAAGCTGATAAAAAACACCCTGGGAGTTAATATTAGACTCAGTTAATTAGAGACTCAGTCTTGGCGACCTTATTATTTAACTTCTCTCTAATTACCTTGGCACAGAATGTTTGAGTGCAGAAATGAAAATGAGCTGATAAATCTGAAAGACATCAGGACAGACAGATATGGATATAGTATAATCTTAAATAAATATAATAACAGAAATTTAATGAACTCTAGTAATGTGAACAGCAGCGTCATTCACTGAAAGGCTAATGACAAAAACCTGCTGTTAACTCAAAGCACAAGTGACTAAGTGTAATTGAGAAGGAATAGCTGGGTTTGCTAGTCAGTTCCAGGAGTCTCTAAAGGATTGAGAAAGGGGGTGGTGTGCAATGAGAAATTCCTTGTTGAGAGGGAAAACCCTTAATGCTATTTTTGCAAGATGCTGATGAGACCCTCTCCATATTACCGCAATATTAGATACAGTTCCAGACACCTATGTGTAGAAACAGGCAAAAAAGGTCATTTGAAGACTGTGAAAGGAGTAATCTTTATAAGAAATAAAGCAAAAGCTAAGAGGCATTATGGTTGCTTTTCCCAGGCTCTCTGTAGATTGCATGGTAGCTGGAATTAACGGGGAATTCCTCTTGTTTAGATTGAGGGCACAATACTGCTTTCAGACTGGCATAATCACCTGTCATGGTGAGGGAAGGAGTGGAAAGTTCTTGCCGTATGCCAGCAGGTAATCAACACACACCTGGGGTGCACACCACAACCTGAGAGAATAAAAGGTCAAGGTCTATTTGCATATAAGCTTTGAGTACTCAGGAATTAAACATTAAAAAACAGAAGCTGGTAAACTAATTGGCAAGGAAGCCTTAAGATACAATGGGAAAAGTAATCATCAATAAATTAAAATAAATATTTTAAAGTAGATGTTTTGGAATTGGTTCTTAACACAGCTGGTAGGAGTATCTGTAGTAGGCTGTAGTATCAGAGTTCCTTGCCCTTCCTGTCCTAAACAGAGTAATACGTATATTCTAATGGTATCAAGTGAGAGAAATAAGTGAAATAGACACTTCCTTTCTTATCATCTCTTGCAAACAGAAAAGCAGAATTATTCAACTAACTAAAAACTCACCTAGACTGGGTGTCATTAAGTGCAGACACCTTGAAGGCCCAACCATGTGGGTGAGTGACTTGATGGGGTGAGGGAAACTGCTAGAGGAGACAAAAAAAACAAAAGTAGTGGGGAATTAAAATTTCAGCTTTTGAGTGTCTTCCACCTTCTATAATAACTGAATCACAGATGAATCGCAGAATATTCTGGGTTAGAAGCGACCCACAAGGATCATGCAGTCCAGCTCTTGAATATGAATGGCCCATACAGGGATTGAACCCACAATTTTGGCATTTGCTATTAAGAAGTATTTCCATATTTTTTTTATTGTATTTGAGGCATAGGAAATATTATTGCTAAATTAGACTTTTTATGTCATCACTTGTATACATTCATATACAAGCTTAGACCTTGATATTTAACAGCAGACGTATTCAAGATAAAATATTTTGCAGATGTAAATCGATGCTTGCAGCAAGGAGATGTTACTGACAGATGATGCACTCATATTTGCAGTGTGATTCCATCATCCTGACACCTAGCATGCTCTTCATTCACAACAGGTTTGATCTCCAGTAAGTTTCTATTTAAATGATGTTTTATCTTTACTAATCAGAATTCGTCATATTTTAACAGATTCTATTCCACTTATATCACAGACTGTGCCCTTTATTTGTATGGAGCAATGTTTCCTGATACACTGTATTTTTTATATATCCTCTGACTTGATTGATATTGATACACTTACTGTAATTCTTTCACAAACATATCAAACTATGTTTTCTAAACTTAAATCAGATAATCAGAGTGCTTGCTTACTGGTATGAGTCACTGTTTTTCTTTTTTTTTACAATGCAGTGTATCCTAGATGAATTATTTTGTTTTCTGGGAATCTTAAATAGTACTTCATTCTGTCCTGTAACTGTTCTACTTTTTGTTTAAATATTTTAGGATAACATTATTTATAAAAATCCGAGTTCTTGTCCTTTATTTAGGAAAGACACCAACAAAATATTTCATTAAAGAAGGAATAGAACTTTATTTCAGTTCTTTTTAACTGAGGTAAAGCTAGCATCTTTTCCCCTCCTCTTGTTTATGTTGCTGTAAAATGTGGGTCCTTTGCAATTCATTCACTCTTTCATACTGCTAAGAACTGAACACCCTATTCTCATTCTTGTCACTGCATTTCATTATGTTTACTGCTTTGATCTCCTTCAAGATGTTGCTTGATGCTGTGTTAATCCACTGGCTTATTGCTATTACAGTATTTCACAGCTCTCCTTTGTTGCTAAGCTCCTACATAAATGAATCATATGACCTCGGCAGTTAACACTGCTGTTATTTTTCCTTGAAATTTTGCTCTTCAAATTGTAAGAAACAATAGGTCTAACTAAGTCTCCACGTGTTTGAGGATGCTTGTAGTTAATTTGGGCTGTTAATAGACTAGGCAGGGAAATTTGGCTAAACCAAGTACAGCAGGGGACCCTGCTGCCCTTAATATAGATGGTTCAATGGGGAAATTGTGAGGAGGAGTTTTTTCAGTCTTCCTCAGACTTTTTGCTAGTATAATGAAAAGGGGTATTCCACTCTGGAGGTATGTGTTATAACAAGCTGTCATAGTAGTATTAATAAAGAACAACTTCAGCTTTTAGAGTCTTTTTACTATATACTTAAAAATACTTATATTTTGGGGCTTCTTGTGATGTTTTTAGGGTTGGTTTTTTTTTCTTGTGTGAGCTAGGGCAAAGGATCTTTGTCTTTAGCTGGCTTGCAGGTTTGTTTTACTATGTTCTTGATTTCTTTTTTTTTCCAATTTTTGCCCTTTCCTCTGCATCCTGCTGGCTTTCTGCTTGATCTATTCTCAGACCTTTTTCCTTCAGAAACCTTAAGAGAGAGTTAAAGGCCTACTTTTAGCAGTTGGGATTTTGGGATTTTTTTTTTGTTTGTTTGTCAGCTGGGGTCTTTTTGCCTCCTCTTAGAAATAGGCATTTAATTTTCTTGACTATTATTCAGATAACTGGTAATACAACGTTTCTATTTTCATACCTGAGGACTCTTTTTTTAAAATGTTTTGTGTAGCTTTGACGTAGCCTCTAGTCAGACATAAATTTGTAGAGAAAAAATAGCAAAAGTCAAATGTGGTGATGGCCATCATAGTCACTCTTCTGAGCCATCTTAGTGACTAGCAGGTCCAGAGGGCTCTCTTTCTCTTTTCTAGACTGTGCTGGCAGACACTCTTTCTTACTGTATTAAATGACAGTGTGTTATTTTGTCTGTGCCAATCTGTTATCTCTTTAGGACAGGGGTCATGTCTTCTTAGAATTTAAAACTATGAATGGCAATGCAAGTATAGCTCATAACTTTCTCCCTCTTTACATATGAATTACCTTAGTATAATTTAAGTTGTAAGTGTCTCAGTATGTCTCCTGAACATTATTTTTACTGAAGTGTGTCAATTTTCATTACATTAAATGAATACTTACTTAATTTCCTATCTCACCTCTAAGCCCATTTTGTTAATGTCAGGATTATTCTTGCATCCCTCTGAGTCTTGAATACTCTGCTTATTTTAGTACCGTCTGCAAATTTAATGATCTGACTTATTACAGCTTTATGTAGACCATTGAATAAAATATGAAAATCTGCTGGTATTAATCTACAATCCTGTGAGACTTCACTTCTCAGCAGCTGCCTTTCCATTTTCCATCCAATCCTCTGTTTTTCTGGGTAGTAGATGATACCTTGGTACTGCTCAAACCTGAAGGCAGGGAACTGCATCAGATCTGGAGCCAGCTGAACTTATCACAGTCTCAAAGGAAAAGCAGATGCCCTAAAAACCCAAACGCATCAAGGATGGGAAAGAGTCAAACTTCAGGATACAGACTTTTGGATGTGAATGCTGGGTCACAAGTGCTTGATATTGAGAGAAAAGTTTTAATAAAGATTTACTCCATCCACAACAAAGCTTTCTTAATGATAACAATGATCCATCATTTTGACTTTTCTCTGAACCTTTTTAAGACCCCAGCTAAGTCAGGACTCTTGGTTTATCTAGGCTAATAACATTTTTCATTTTTAAAAGTAACCAGATTTCTTTAACATGATTTACTCTTTCCATATCCACAATGACTCATAATTATTAAATTGTGCTTATATAATTATATCCTCTAAAATGATCTATAAATGTAACATCTCTTTCTTAAAGATCAGACTCTGAGGAATAAAACTTCCTTGGATTATCTCTAGAGATAAAATGCTAAAGGTGTTCATAGCAGGATTAGGCAAGAGACTGGCAGCTCTGGAAAAAAGGTTTGAAACTTGGTGCTGGAAGGGACTTCCATTATTATTGGAGTAGTGGGGAATATGACACTTGTAGATTTAAGAGCAGAAGAGCTGAGAGTCAGCTTGGTTTGGGAGTGTTTGAGCAAACTGTAAGAAGGAACTGTGTGAAGTATTTTTATGTGAAGATTAGAGATGTGTAATCATGGACAAATAAAAAAAGATGCCAGGCCTTGGAACTGGAGGCTGGGGGCCCTGTACTGGCCACCAGTCTGGTGAGCAAGAGCTAGGGAAGCCTGGGTGTTAATGTAAATAAACTGTGTTATCACATCAAGAAAGAGGGAATCTGAAAGGTTGAATGCTTTTTGTGAGTAAATTAATATAAAGGTGTGAGGTTTTTCATTTTCCCCTGAAATGCTCCCTAAAATGTATAAGCCCTAAAGTCAGGGCTTATAGCTTGCCTTCATTTTGGAGTCAATAATGAAATATTGTAAAATATGACCACTGTAGGTCTGATAGTAAATCTATGTGGTGTAATAAATCATATTGTTCCTAATAGCTGGAACAGTAGTGCACAAAAACATGTATAATTTCTAAAAATGTCATGCATTCTGGTCTGGATGTGGTGGGGCTTTTGAGGATGCTTTATCGTCTGTTTTGGGATTTTTTTAGTACCATACTTTCACCTTTGAATTACAAGTGTCTGAGTTATTTTCTGTTACAAATAGTAAAAATCTAGAGAGCTGAAGTGTTCAATCAAGCAATTGAGGGAAAGAAGACAACTTGGAGGGGAGACTTGACAGTGATGCATTTGTAGCACACAGGCAGGGAGTAGAAAATTGCTGCCATATTACTTCATTGTGGGGGGATGAGGAGCAGAAAATCAACAGCAAAAATTAACAAGTAGCCATTATGTAGTCAGAGCCAGGTTCAAAACAAAACAGCAGGGATGGTCCTTCATACATATGTAGCAGGTCTGTAGAAACTCCAGTCAAAGAATACGGTACGTGCTAAAAACTTGTATTAGGCACTAACAGTGAATGTCTCCTCCATGAGGTTGATGGTGTCTAAAAGAAGGGAAGACAGTGTGTCTTGGGAGGGGCTTAAAATGAAGAGGTTGGAGGCTGATGGAAAGCTAAGTGCCCTGTTCTTATATTTCCTGCTATATCATTGACCTTTTTTCCCCTTAGTCGGAGTACTTGCTTTTGTGTTGTGTTCAGCTGAAAAAAGCCACACTATACCTGTTTTCTTGGCTGTGGGGAGGACAGAGATCTGGTGACTTTACCTATTGATCTGTTCCACTTTCTTGTTTTACATGACCTGTAAGATGTGCATTAAGGCCATGCAAGTGAATACTTTAAAGTGCTGGTGTTGGAAAAGGCCAATATTAGATGAGGCTCATTAGTTGTAATCTTCTAGATTCTTCTGTAGTGAGGTTGGTAAGTAGAAACCCTTTGAAGGGAGAAGGAGATAGAACTGCATATATTTCAAATAGTTGCAGCTGCTATCCTAGGTTTCCCTTAGGCCTTTCCTAGTCTTTCCTGTACTAGTCTTGTACCTCAAGTGCTGGGTGCAGTTCTAGGCACCACAGTATAAGAAGGTTATAAAGCTACTGGAGAGCCTCCAAAGGAGGGCAATGCAGATGGCGAAGGGTCTGGAGGGGAAGCTGTATGAGGAGTGGCTGAGGTCACTTGGTCTGTTCAGCCTGGAGGAGACTGAGGGGACACCTCATTGCAATTACAACTTCCTTGTGAGGGGAAGCAGAGGGACAGGCACTGATCTTCTCTCTGGTGACAAGTGATAGGATCTGAGGGAATGGCATGAAGTTATATCAGGAGAGATTTAGGATGGGTGTTAGAAAAAGGCTCTTCACCCAGAGGGTGGTTGGGCACTGGAACAGGCTCCTCACGGAAGTGGTCACAGCACCAGCCTGACAGAGTTCAAAAAGCATTTGGACAACACTCTTGGACTTATGGTGTAATTACTGGGATTGCCCTGTGCCAGGCCAGGAGTTGGACTTTATGATCCTTGTGTGTCCTTTCCAGCTCAGGATATTCTATGATTCTTTCACAAATGCAACTCGATAGAGTAGACACAGAAAAGGAAAAACAAAGGTAATGTTGAGGGTGATGCTAACAATGTGATCCAGGCACTTCCCAGCCTTTTTAGGGAGTCAGGAGCTGAAGTATTTGCTTTTCAGGAACCACCACCACACCACGCACTCCTTCTTTCGTATCCTCCATCTTGGAGGATGATGCCATGGGGAGAAAGTGGGGCATGGGGAGAAAGTGCACATTAAATCCCTGTTTTTGTATCTTGCACCTTGCATCTTGGGAACTTATGGTTCTGTCTGGATTTATGCTTGTGCGTGGGAGAACGCTAAGGAGAAGGTGTGGGAGAGCAATTTTACAAGGCTGGAAAACTACTGTTCAATAGCCTTTAGTCATCTGCAAGACCTTTTGCCAGCTGATATACCTTATTAACAGCACAGGCTAGGTATTTATAGAGCCACTGCATCCAGAGTTTCTTTCATAGACAAGCTGTTCATACTCTGCAGGACCACATCATTTGGCGTAGGAGGTTGAGCAATCTTTATTGAGGCAGCAGTGTGACCTCATACCCCGCTGCTAACAGAGGCAGAACAGCAATGGAAGATTAATTTTCTATTTCTTTCCCCCAAGGGTGTGAAAGCGTGTCTCTTTTAGGTTCTGTCTCAAATAAAAGAATGAGGTGGAAAAAATAAACTCTGCTTTCACTGTTCCCCAATTATTAGGTAGAGGAACAATTCTGTTAAGTCAGATGATACACAGATGATTAATCTTACATTTTTTATCAACACAACATTTTTAAGTCACTTTGGAGGAAGAAAAGTGTGTAAATCCTAAAGAAGAGGAGAAAAATAAGTTCTAAGATTTCATTTCTTGTACATTCACGCTGGATATTAACACCTCCTGGTTAGAAAATGCTCTATATTGTTTTCAAAATGTCCTTTTTGCAGTCTTGGGATGGACCATCGATAAAAATCATGAGATCTGGACAAAAAGACTATGTAATACACTTTTTGCACTTAATTTAACCCAGACTTATTTGGTAGACTGGTAGACTATCTGTAGCTAATGAAAACAGCAGGAACAGCATAGCACATCCAAATGCAGTATTTTAAAAAGGCATTGGCACAATTCAAGACCTGGGTTCATAATAGCAGAAAGTAGGAGCTGATATTTGAGAATTATAACAGTAACATAGACCAATGAACCATCTACTGTAGCACTCAAAGATCAGTTCATATGTGATGCTGTAGAAGCTGATAGCTTAAATTTTTACTTTGAGAAACAATAATGCAATACTGCCAATATGTCTCATTTCACTCATGTTAGTTAATGTGCAATTGGCTTTGTGCTGGAAAAAGGGTAGAAATACATAAATTTCTAGAAAGAACCTCTTAATGAAGGGGAGAAAAATTGTAAACTTGATACTCTTTGTTTTTCATTGAGGAGATCCAGAGATTCATTACACTGTTTGTAGACTTCTGAGGCACTACACACATCAGCCACGGCATTGTAAGAGCAGCTGTGCTCCTAAGCCTTTGAGCCATTCAGGAGAGTTCTGACAAACACTGGGAGATATCTCCAAACCTCTTCAAGCAACTAGAAAACAAAATGCTTCATCAGAAAACTGATTATTTTGGGCTCTTTGTCTACTTAGCTCTTGGGAACTCTGAGGCAGAAGCTGATTGTAATTCTCTGCTACTTAAATCCCAATTCAGTATTTTTGGTGAAAGAAGTTACAAAAATTTGGAGACTATTTTGCTTATTTGATTCAGTCCTTGGAAACCTGGTTCAGGTTTGCAAAATAAGCGATCACTGCTATGAAATGCCTTGTTTATATTTTTTGGATGTTAACGTAAGCTGAGGGTTAGTTCTCTTGAGATGGTTCTGTGAGGAATAGGTCATCATTCAAGATGACATTCTTGAAGATTTCCAGTAAAAACACTTTTCACCATCTAAGAATTAATTCTACAGTTCCTTCTCTACTTTCTCTGGTAAAATTGCAAAGCAAACTTTTTGCTGACTGCTTTGAGAAATGCAGTGATTGAGGTATTGGTGGTATTATTATTATTATTATTATTCCAATTATTTAGGTACTTGTAGTAAATATTCGAAAAGTGAATCTTTTAATCTAACTGTACCTAGCAGCTGAAAGTGTCAGACATCCTGGACTCCCAATTTTCTCCATGCCTCTCACAATCAGAATTTTGTCAGGAAAAAATATTCTGCTGTAAACTAGTTTGGAAGTAGCTACTGTCCTATAATGGGTGGTCATTAAATGGGGCTATCTTTAGCTCTCATTCCTCACATCCTCCTTATTTAATGGGAATTGCACCCCTTGGCATAATTCCATCAGCAAAATACATGTCATTGAGGTGATGCAAAGTATTCTGATGAGGATGATGGGGTAACTTGGTTTTAGTTGGTGGGAGCAGCATATTTACAAATGTTCCTTTCCCGTGTGGAGATACTTCTCAGTGAGCAGTTGACATCAACCACTTGTGTCTGGCCTGGGGTTTAATGTAATGTAATATAATAATGATGATTCTTATGATCAGCTCCCAAAATAGCTGGTGCTAAACCTTGGTATTTTGGAGCAACAGGATGTTTAAAAAAAAAAAAAAAAAGTTACAACATTGTTAGCTTAGTTTATCCCTTTGACATTAAATGTATTTCCAGAGCTGTATAAGCTATATCTGCCTTCTCCCGTCATGCAGCATGGATGGCACAGTGCCTGCAAACAGACCATTTCCTTCAATCTGAGAAAACATTTCTCTTCAGGAAAAAAATTAAAATTATAACCTGTCTTTTACTTGAATGAGCACATTTACAAGGAGTTTTTTTTCTAGTCTAAGGTTATTGGTCAGATCCCTCTTGAAACCTTGGTGACGAGTTGAAAATAACTTCCAGTGCCTCAGAAACGTCCAAAAGGAGAACTTAATTTATTGGAGGTTTTTGCTTTAAGTGTGATAATTTGTGCAGGCATTGGACTTATGCAAGAGATATTTCTGTTTCATATGATAAAAGTAATAATATTGTTATAATTTAGTCTTTTTGCCTTTTCTTGTGTGGTTGTCTTAAAACGTGCTTTATTTTTTTAGTTAGAAAACGTTTCTAGTTTCAAAAAGTTTAGTTTCAAGTACTTGGAACAATTTTTTTTAGAATGGGTAGATTAAACACTGTAGTTTGAGAAAGTTGCACAGCTACAACAGATACTCTCTGAAATAATGGTTTAGAGTGGAACTGATAAGAAGTTGGATAATAGGCCAGCAAACAGGATGTCTGTAGTCCATCAAGGACTAAATGAGATCTATATAAAGCAACAGTGTAATTGTAAAATCAAGACACGTAGACTGGAAAAGATCCAAAAATAACATTAGAAGATATGTCATAAACAGACCATGTGGTTCTGATAAAAGACTAGAATGGCACTGTATCTAGCACACAGGTAAAGCAAAAAAGTAAATTCTAAAGTCTTAATAGTTGCCTGATTGCATCCAGTAAAAAAAACAGTCAGCGTATAAGGTACTGATTCCCTGTTTGTGAAATAGAGCTGTGGCTTTGATATTTTATATTCAAGCTGCAGGAGAGGTAGTTCCTTGTGGTGTTTGGACCCAGTGCATAGGGCTAATCTTACTACTTGTCATGTTGTCTGAAGAAGGAACCCACTGGCTAAAGGCAGAAGCTTAAGGACAGCTGAATGAATATGCTCTGTGGTTGGTCCAGGAACAGTTTTTCCTCTAATTCAATCACTGTAGTGGATTGGTAGTGTTGAATTGTTGACATGTTTGCTGTGGACATTGCAAAAAGCAGACCCAAGAGGCAAGCAGTAACCAAAATGGAGCATCCTTTCCGAGAACCACTGCATGTTCCAGGACACTGTGGCTTCATCAACAGCTTTGACAGATTAATTACTCCATATTTAGGTACCAAACTGTACCTCAGGAAGAATTTGGAAGCCACCAGACAAAATTTCAGATGATCTCCATGAATTAATACCTTTTAGGGCTCTGGTGTCTCTGATCCGCAGACTTATCTGTGTCACTGTGGTGAGGGGTATATCTCCAGACACAACAGTAGTCAAATGTCTTGGATCTGTCATCTTAGGTTTACAGCTACCAAAGGGCAGCTAGAAGACTGGTAGATATGTCAGAAATCCAGAAAGTATGGGTTTAAGATTAAGAAAAAAAAACACAAACTGTCAAAATCAAACCAAACCACAGCAAAACATCTAATCATCTCAGCTCCTGTCTAAAGATGCAGAGAGAGGAGTAGATTCTGTATTGTGTAAATAGCAGATACAGGCAAGTTAGAGTGGAATAGTTTAGATCTATTTGAGTATTGTTTGTTCCTCAGACTTTTGAGTGAAGTAGTCTGTCCTTTTAGCTAACCCTACTAATAACTACTGTTCTGAGTGATTCGTTCTTTGATTAAAAAACAAATCTGGGAAATGATGCATGCAATATATAATTTCAGAGGTTTTTTTAATTTTAGGGACCATATTTGGTCCATATTAAGGTTCATTAATGATGTCTCTGAAGGTGGTCTGTGTCTTATGCGAAGAATTCAGGCCCCTACCAAAGAAGTGGCAAGATATTTTGGCAGATGGAATTGAGCATTTACACAAGTCTTAACTGAAGCCTCAGTTCTGACTTAAAGCATGACAAAAGCTATATCCAGTTAATTAGATACAGCAAATAATTGCAGGATTATCATTCTTTCCAGCTACAAGCTTTGTTAAAGGTAGCTTCACATCACTCCAAGAAGAGGAGAGGCCTCTTGCCTGCTAACTGCCTTGAGAAGGAATCAAAACCGGATTTAAATTCATAAGTATCCTTTGAATTACTATTTTTAGGGTGTGTTATCTGTATTGTAACTTGTTTAGCAAAGAGCACTTGAGAAGGTCAAGATCTATTCAGGAAGCATCAGAGCTACAGTTCTCATGGGACAAAACACAGCAGTTCTTCCAAAAATAAACCCAGTTACAAGAAATAAATTTTTATTATTATTATTTAGGACCTTTTGAGCCCATCTATTAAATAAAATCTGGTATGTTCTCTGTCTTCCAAAAGCTAAAAAAATTGTCATGGAATGCATATTCTCTCCAACTGGTTATTTAAATTTTGTTCTGTTTTTGAGGTCTGTGAACTACAATGACTTCCCATTAACTTCAGAATGTCGATATATCGCTTAAATCAAGAGCCAAGTATTTTGTGATCCAGTCTACCCAAATCCCAGTTGGGCACTAAGAATAATTGCAAATATAGAACATAAATACCAGGCAAAAATCCAGATAGTTAATCTTTTGTATATAAGGTCATTAGGCACTACAGAGTATGCAAATTCCCCAGGTATTCAACTTCAGTTGTTGTGGGATTTGGTTTCTTTTGAGTTTTGAGGTGGGTTTTTTAATGCTTGTTTAGAGAGAGGGAGACATGTGCAGCCTGTTGTGATCCAAATTTGAGCCGCAAGATGTGGACACTGAAAGCTTGGTGGCAAAGAGATTTTCCAGTTTTCTGCTTGTCAGTGTGCATCCTCACTTTCTCGCGGAAGCTAGCTGAAAAACAGCTAGAGAGTTTTTGTAAATAATTCTGCTATCTTGCACCTGTGAGATGTTTTGCACCTTGTTGTTGTTATTCTGAGGAACTGTTTGGGAAATGGGTGTTTTAGGATCTGATGAATCATCCTGAGGGGTGGATGGCCAGGGATCCGATGACCTTATACCATCCCAACGACCTAGGGTATAAAACCCATCGGTATATAAATAAATAAATTCATTCAATCCTGTTCCTCCTGAGTTCGGCTGCCTCTTTTCTCCCCGGGCTGTGTCTAACTGCGACAGAAAGATATCATTAATATATTTAAATTTCTTAGAAAACATCAACATTCTTAGGGCTTCAGTTGGCCATTGGAAAGAAGATGGTAATCTGGAAAGAAGATGGTAATCTTTCTCCTGCTAATCTAATTTCTTTTATTCTGACGGGATTGCAAAAACTAGATTAGAAGGCATTGTTGGAAACTGAAAATACGTGTCTTTCGTCTAACTAAAGTCAGTGTTTGAAGCAAGCAATTCCATCTGTTTTACCCTCTTCTTAGACCAACCAAGATGTTGCTGCCAGTTGGAGGAGCCTGAGGGAGCAGTTATGTTACATTCAGTGAGCCACACAGAGGTGCCTGAACCCCAGAGAGATTTACAGCAAACTGCCTGGCAAGGTTCAATTCTGTGCCCATCAATGGAGGAAGGACACACCCAATTTAGTCATACAGGACTTTGCTTCAGAGGTTTTCAATGACATTTAACTCTCAGTGATCACATATAAAATATTATGTGTACCAGACAGGCCTGTTATCTTGATCCCAGAAGACACTTTTGCATTTCTCCTCCCTTAATATTCAACTTCCAGGATTTCCAGTGTTGCTGAGCGCTGAGAGCGTGTAATCAATTTGCTTTTTATAATGCAGCATATGTGGGATATTTTTGTGTATAATAGTTTCAAAGCCAGTGGAGAACTGTTGATATTTTTTTTTCTTTTTGTGGCGAAAGTTGCTTGTTAAAGGAGTACTATACAATAGGAAGCTTATGTAATAGTGTCTAAAATATATAAAATTATTATTATATAAGTGGAGTATAAAAAATACTTGACGTGTCACCAGTTAAACTTTAGGATCTGTAGTCATTCTTGCTAAATTGAATTGAATTGGCCTAAGATTTGTCAAAGAATATGAAGTGAAAAAGATAATTTAGTACCAATACAGAATGCAAAAATTAGTTGAATCTAATGTGATAGGAGAAAAAAAATATTTCAAATAATTTTATTTTAAAATGGCAGTCAATACACTCTTGATGCAAAAAGTTATTAATAGCTACACACAGCTACCCCATTCTATTTATTCCTAACACCTAGCTCTCTATAGAAAAACAACACACTAAAATAATCCCTAGAAAGCATGTGTTTTTTCCCCTAGTAGTTCACAGATGGATAATTCATCAGCCAGTTCTCAAAATAAGGAGAAAGATTTTCTTCCTTTTAATTATAATGTATCTGTATCTCTCACAGTAGCTCCCATTTAGGACCAGCTTAAAACTTGAAAAGGTGCGAGAATAAAACTTCCTTTCATCTGCCCTTTTCTCCATATAATGACTATGAAAATGTTTCTTGAAGAAGCTTCTAGAAACCCTTCCAAGATAAGCAATTGCCAAAAGAATATAAAATGTTTGGAGGAGTTTTGAAAAGAGGGGTGGGTGAACACTAAACTTTGTGTTAGGGACAAATCTGACTGTATCAGAGTCTCCTTATGTAACTTAACAGCATGAGCTTGTCATAAAAAACAGTTACTCATCAATCAAAAAAAAAATGGAAAGGAAGGTAGAGACTTGTGTCTTAGAAATCTGTGCTGTGTTACCTACATTTCATCTAGTATTTTCCAGGCAAAAATTGTAGCAGTGGATCACTATTCAGTGGTTTAAAGCAGAAACATTTCACAGTCCCAGTGGGTCATAATGTTGAAATATTAATGTCTTCTTCCTTTTCTGCCTTCTCTTCTCAGTGTTTTTTGAGTTGTATAAGTTAGACACAAAAGTCTTTCACATTTAGGAAAAGCAAAGGATCCAGTAAGACACCTGACTAAACACAGACAATATGAATTTATTTTTTTGTGGTTCACTCCTACCCATGTGAGTTAATTCTTCTGTGTTTTGTCTTTGTTGATCTGTCCTCGTTTACCTCTTGACCCAGTCATGTAGCAGCAACCAACTTTGTATTCAAAGACAGGCATTGAGCTGACTTCATAGCCCTACTGAAAATACAAAAGCCAAATGTGCCTACATCAAGAGAGACAGTGATGGAGTCTTGTAACAACTCAAGCACAAAACCAACTAGGCCAGGTGAGAAGCTGTCCAATACTTCTCCATAGATTTTAAGAGGGAAGAGAGAGGAAGGAAAGAGCAGAGCCATGTGAAACTGGCTCAGCAACCGGGACCTGCAGCTGTGTCAACATCATGTTGTAACTGCCAAATGTCTCTGTGACTGCAGAGAGCAGCTCTTATTCCATATGGGAATAAGGAGCTATTTTTCACAAACATTGCTGCCCTTTTAATAAATGAGATATACTAGGATCTGTTTTAATGGTCTAATGGACTTAAAATTTGGCTGCAAAGAGTAATTGTGATCGTGTTTTGAAGTCTGCTGGGGCCAATGCAGACACATTGCACATGTAGGTGAAATGACACTTCAGAGCAATGAAGCATCTGGAGAAGACACTACTGTCACTGTACTTGTTTTATGCCTTCTCCACATATCTCATGGGTATAGATAGTTAACTAAAGTTAAATAGCATGCAGCAAAGACACTTCTGTCAAATTTTGTACCAGATCACTTGCTAACACAAACACAGAATCATTGAACAGCCCAGATTGGAAAGAACCGTGAAAGATCACTTGGTCCAACCTGGCATAGGAAAGAGAATCTAAATGAGATGATGTAGCACCCTGTCCAGTTTCACCTTGAAAACCTCCGGTGACAGGGGCTCAGTCACAACCCTGAGTAGCTTCTTCTAGTTATGGATTGTTCTCACTGAAAAAAAAAATCTTACTTATGTCAAGATGAATTATGTGGACTTCACCAAATTCATATAGCTGCTGTAGCAGATGAGTCAGAAAGAAACTAGGCTCAATGCTCACTACTATTCTTGAGTCAGTAGAATCAAGAATTACCTAATTATCTAGACCTCTGTCCCTGTAATGTCTGCTCCCACAATGTTTAGCCATGGATATCAGATAATTAGGGATACAAGGCACATAATGCATTCAAGTATAATTTTAGACTAGTCTTTATTGAAACCACTTTACTTTCTAAGAGAAGTAAAACGCTTCCATTAAATCATCTTTCCTATCAGAAAGAGCCCTAGTAATGTGTATTTATTTCTTGAGCTGTCAGTGAAACTTGTATTTACGAGATTCGCATTCCCTGAGCAAAAGATCAACCCATTGTGATATTAAGCCAATATTTAGTTAACTGTCTTTAGACAATTGCTAATTGAAAGCTTCTACCTACTGACTTTTATTTAAGGTTTCATTAGAAGAATACCTGCTATTCCCAGTAGTTTATTGTTTGCTAATAATCTGTAATGGTGGCAGAACATATGATAGGGAGTCTTGAATTCAACGTTTTTTGAATCATGAGTTTTCTGACTATAAATATAAAAGAACATAAATGAGGCTGCTATTTATGGTTAAGGTGGTGGGAGTTTTGTCTTAAAGTTAGGGGAGATCTGTAATGTAGTCTATGCTTCTCTACAGTCTTCTGTGGCATTTTGTGGACACTGTGTAGCCTTAAACATTTGTCAGAATAAGCTAGCATTTATGTTTATGTGTTTTCCCCCCAGAATTAACAGAAAACATTTGAAATAACTTTTGTTTGCCTTAGTGAGAACCTAATTTGTCTTTTTGGTTTGGTTTTGTTGAGTTTTCCATTTCTCATAGAAGTCTATTTGTATGAGAGTGTGATCGGATCAATACGAGGAATTTCTGTCTTTTTATGTGCTACACTCATGCAAGGAAGGAGGCACAATCCAGCATGATGTCCTTTTTTCTATTTGGGGTGTCAATTCTTTGACTGCTAAACACGCAGTCCACTCATTGTCTCCTTCCCTTAGAGAGATGGCAGCCCAAATAGAAACACTTTGGCATAGCTTTCATCCCACTGCTGGTGTCCAGTGTTGGAGACCCCCAGTATAGCCAATGTTTCCAGGCTTTTTAGTGAGCTACCCAGGGAGAAATGAAAGGAATTGCACTGCAAGCTGCATGTGGAACTCCTCAGAGTAAAAGGACGAGGTTTGAGCAGTGGTTTGTACTACAAGGGTAGCTCACTTCTTTTTGCTTTAGAAATCTTCTAAAGATTTTCTAAAGAAATCTTCAGAGAATTGTAGTTTGAGAACCACTGATGTAGTCCATGGAACTGGTTTTATATCTTTCCATGGAACTGTTTGTATGTATTTCTATGTAAAAGCTTTTAAAAAAAATCTTTTAAGAAAATAAACTCTTTGAAGTTTGGTTTGCCTTTTTTTTCACGGGCATTTGATATCAGTTTAGAATGGATTGAGTATCTAGATATATAGAATAGAGGTTTTTCATTTGCTGAACACTTGGTCTTTGAATTGCAAGGGAATGGTTTTCGAGGAAATGCTAAAATTGTTCCATCCTGAAGACCACAATGGAAATATTTTTTTTAAAGTGATATAAATGTTTTCAAGGGTAAAAACTAGATATATTCAATTAAAGTTCAGATTTTTCTGTCTTAAAAACAAAACAAACAAGAAACCATCAAAAAGCAAACACAAAAATCCTCAACCAACAACCTCTTTCATGAGGTTCTTATTGCTCATAAACAGATACTGATACAACTTTTTTTAAGAAGCACATGCTTTAATTTTAAAAAATGTTCCCTTCAATTTCGAAAGCATGCAACTATATTGACTCGGAATACCTAATAACAACGAATCGCCTTTGCACAATAATAACTTTGAAAAACTCTCAGAATTAGTGTTCTTGATTTTATCTTTCACTTTTAATATTCTGAAGTCAGTTTATACATTACTAAATATTAAAACACCTAAATCAGCAAGTCAGAAATTTGGCTTTAACAATGGGCTCAATTTCCTGTGTTATATCCAGCAAAGAATTGGAAATGAAGCACAGAATGTTTCACAAATACATACATACTTCGTAGGATTGTCTGTCAGTGCATGTGGAAAAGATAAAAGTATTCTGGAAGAAGTTCAAAGGAAATACCCTAGTAACTATGGAAACAAAAGCCCTTCTGCCCTATGTAAAGAAGAAAAAAAGATTAAGTTAGACTGGATGAACATCTTCTTTTTAGTGCCAGTTTGGCTGAGACAGATTTGTCCTGCAGAGCTGATGAGGCTTTGAAAGAGATAATGATGAGATATCTCCATAAAACTCCAAATGCTTTTCTTATGACCTGGGGGCAGCCTTGAAACAAGCACCTTGCCACATCATTCATTCACATATGATTGAAATCAAGCTCAATTTCAGAAAAGCTCTTCCTTACATTTGGCTGGAATTCCAGATTTTGTGCCAAATATGGGAATTGGTCATTTCAATTTTAGTATGGCTCAGGCTCTGGGCTTTTTATTAATAAATAAATAAGTGAATTTCATAAGTTCACTATGGCAGAAATTACAACTCTGAGTCAACAAATGAGAAACATGAACATCTATATTCCAGTCCTTACATAAACCTTTGGATAACATTTTATTATATTAAACATAACCTAATAATAGTTACATAAAAAAGATAATATAAGAAAGTCTTACAAAAGGACTGGAGTCATTCAGTGAGAGATTTATACAAGAATTCTGGTCCATCTTATATTCTTCCATCATTTCACCACTCTATTAGCAATGGGCAGCAAAAGTAGTACAATATTAATAGTACAACATTGTGTATCCCACGTTACTCTGAAACATCTTTTTTTATTAGCATTTGTTAAATGCAAAAATGCAAAATTTCCTTACAATTTTAACTTGAATACCTCTTCTAGGTTCATTTATTTATCTATTTCTCTTCTATTCAGAAAAAGTGTGTATGTGGGAAACCTTGTTCACTTTTGTTTGAGTTACACCAGTGTCAGACTTGGGCAACTGGAAAATACTACTTGTCAAAGATCTGTAAAATAGTAGGTGTATTTTTTAAATTTTGTTGTTACTTACCTGAAGACAGCTCTTGAAACACAACTATCCTTTCCTCTGGCTTCTCTCATTTCCTGGAAGTCTCGTCTGCCCATGTGTGAATTTTTATCATTTAGCTTAATCTTTCTTAACTTCATGTTTTTGTTAGGTTACCAACTGAGGTTGTATGTCATGAAGTGGATTCATTGCTTTTGCATCTACTGCGTGTAAATAATTTGAAGTACTGAGTAGGAATTTTGCTCTGTATTAATAATTGTGTAAAAAGTATAATGTACTTAATGTGAATTGCAAGATATTTCTGTAGACTTATCTATATTTTATTTGAAAATTACTCTAACTGGTTTTTAAACTTGAAGATTCACTCCAAATTTTGAGCTTTTTCTACTTATGCTAATGAGCTAGCAAGTATTATTAAAAAGTTCTTTAGAGGTAACATTTTACCTGCAAGTTTTTAGAGATTTTTCTTTTCTGCTGTCTCTGTAGGATTCTTACAAAGCCCATAAGGTTTTAAAGCTCTATGAGGATTGAAATGACTGCAGAGCAGTGATGTTACTCATTCCAAAAACCTCATCTGAGGCAGTTCAGGACACAGTTTTGCAAGAGATGTCTATGCAAGTCCCATTTGCATTTTTTGATTCTGCATTATGATCTTACAACATGCCAGCTGTAGTCTCACTCATAATGAATGGAATTTACTGTAGGAAATATATAACCATAGGATTTACTTTAATTTATCAGAAAGGGTTATAATTTAGCTAGCAACAATGCCTTGCCAGGGAAAGTTCCTCAAAGCACTTCACTAAGATTTCAGTAAACAACTGGTGAGGCTTGGTTGCCATCTTTTCTGTGTGTAAAGAATAAAACTTAAGATAGCAATGAAATTGTTAGACTGCTGTGTTCAAAAATACAATCAAAGGAATTATTGTATTCTGTTTTATTTACATGTAGTTACGTACAACTGCATGCCCCAATTATAACCCGATTATAACTCATACCTACAAAAAAACTAGGCAAAGCAAAAAATCCTCCACAATATACCTTTCTGGTCTTATTCTCTGTCCTTATGTCTTCCTACATAAAATGAGAATTGTTGCGATTACCAGCCTTCTGCAGAAGACTTGGCAATTGATAACTCAGCAGACATAATGAATTGCTTTTTCCAGTTTGGGTCAATGGCCCTAGGCAGAGATAAAGCTCTAAGATCATCCCATTCTCCTTTTCAACTACTTAATTATTTCTGCTACAGCAGCACCTTGGAGCCATAATCAAGCCTGGGATTCCTTGATGCTAAAGAGCATACAATTACAGAATAAAAAGGATCTCTGCCTGACTGCACTGATGCACAGAGTAGTAAAAAGAGACATGAGATGGGTAGAGACTGATGCAGGAACAGAATGAAAAGAGAAGTGATACTAGACATGACAGTCAGAGGTCTCTCTGTGTACCTGTTCAGGTTTTTTCACATCAGAGGTTAAGTTTTGCAGGCTGGCTTGCAGAAGAGAAAAGGGGCTTTTCAAACCTTTGTGGGGAGCTGTTCTCCACTGCCTGTGTGTGCCAAGGCTGTGATTGCACTTGCAGCTCTCCAGCAGAGCAAAGCGCTTCTAGCTGTTCCAAAATCCTCAGCCATGCTGCTTTGATGGTTGGTTTCCTTAGCAAAGGGTGCTTAAAAAGCAGAGTCATTTGTAATGTATTTCCTGCATTGCAGGACTTGAAGAAAGAAATCTCTCAATTTGCAATTTACTTTATATTTTAAAAGCTAATTTATTACACTTTTGAACTGTCCTTAAACAGCTTCGTGTCATAACACAAACAAGGCTCTGTTACACACAAGATGGTGTCTAAAGACACAAGCAATGCATTTCAAACTCGGTCAAAACTAATGGCCAAGATGAAAATCTGCTTTCTTGTAAGTATGTCTCTTCATACTTTGAGATCTTGGGAATGCTATTCTGTACATAATTATTCTTCCATGCAATTTCTTAATTACAGCAGATGAACCTCTTAAAAGATAATTAAATTTATAAATTAGCAAAAGAGCCCCTTTGACAAGATCAAAGTTATTTGAATACATAATAGATCACAATACTTCTTGTGAGGTTTTAAAGGCAAATGGAATGAGGAAGATGGTCAGGATTGTTTTGATATTGCTACTGTGTTTTCAGAGAACCTACAGGTCCCCATCCATACTATGTCATGAATCTTTGCTTTAGTCTGAGTAATCTCAATTATCCAACAGTGGTGCACTAGGGAAGGCAGTGAACTTGTCTTCAGTATCTAAACAGAGGATAAAAATAATCTGTGCTTTTTCCAGAGCTATTTCTTGACCTTTATTTCAGCTGACTGCTTCTATCTTCACTTAAAACCTTAGTGTCAGCTGTGCTATTTTTGTGTGAAGAAATAGCCATTGAAAACTAGACTTGATCTTTACACTTTTTAGAAATGTATCTAATAGTTTTTACTATTTCTTTCAAGTTATAATCTAAGCCATAGTACAGAAAAATTCTATTATACAACCTGGTGGCATAGGTCTAACTTGGAATACTTTTTCTGCACCATGCTCTCTCACTAGTGTATTTTCTTTATGCTATTCTGGACTCTATTATAATGATGATAATATCTGGGTGCTAGGTAGCGTAGGCTTCTATCCCTTTCAAATAAGTATCAATTTAGAAAAAGGTTTTATGGCTTTTCAGTTTATTTGCCAACTAGTCAGATGCACTATGCTGTTTCAAATTAAGCTTAATTTTATATTCCAGTGAGGGAGTTAGCGCTCAGAGTGAATTTAAACAAGATGACATCATAATGAATACATTATTTCAGACAGCTTCTTCCTTAGTACCTCTTTTTGTCTAAAGAGCTTCCAAGTAAGTTGGGGAAACGTGCTTTAAAGTGGGTGCAAAGCTGATGGGGTAACTGTATTAAGAGTAGGAGTCAATTGCTGAATGTCTCACTGAAAAAGATGAGTTCATTGGAGGTTTTTATTGATCTTTGATTCTGCTACTGTTCTGTATTTCAACAAGGACAGTTAGAATAAATTATATGTTCACTGAACTGTCCAGCAGTTGCAAGCAAATAGTAACTACAACTTTTTCAGAAGATAGATTTTTAAATTCAAAATATCTTAGTAAATTGGAGAAATAATAATACTTGGTAGTAGTAGTGCAAGTACTAGTACTAGTACTAGTACCACTATTATTAATATTATTGTTGAAATTCCTGGAGGTTTTTGTCTTTTAAATATGTGCAAAGTTCTGTCCTTGATAGAAATCATCAAATGTGGAAACACAGCTTGGGGAATTACTCCTAGATAGTACTAGTTCCTGAGAAAAAGATCCTGCTTACTGTGAATTCTGACTGAATGTGAACCAAAAATTTGAGACTGCTGTTAAACCAATCCACCTGGAATATTTTTTCCCCTTTTGGGTATCACACTGGAGAAATGCCATTGGAAATTTTATGGCAGAGAACAGTGAAATGTGTTGGAAATTTTGGAAACATGACCTTAGAGGAAAAATTGAAGGAAATGTTTATTCAGTTTGGAGAATAAAAAACTATGGAGTGACATAAGTCTTCCAGCATCACAGTGTTGTCTACAAATAGGAAAGGACCACATGTTCTCTCCATTCTAGTTCTCAGTAGGATTAAATGGTAGGCAGCACAATGCTAAAATAAAGCAGATTGAAGCAGTTTAGATAAGCATCAAATATAACTGTAAGGACAATGAAGAATGGGAAGAACCCAAAAGTTTAACTGATAGTTTAAACCAATTGGTCAAACATACTGTGTAGGATTTACAAATAATTAATTCTGTCATGGAACAGGAGGTTGGACTGGATAAACTTATAGGGTGCTTTCCACTGGGGTTTTTTTTGTTTGTTTGTTTTCTGGTTTTTGTCAAAAATTAATGTGATCAAAAATTAATGTCTAAGAAGAATTAATTCTTCTTTAGCATAAGGAGAAGAGAGAAAAGGGTGAAGTTAGGAGAGGGTAATTTTTTTTTCATTTTAAACAGCAGTATAGTTTGAGGAGAATCTTCTTAATCAAAAGATAATTATGAAATGTGATATAATAGAGAAATCAGTGTCATGGAAGAAAAAATGTATATACACAACTGTTGTAGTGCAGATAACATTTGTTTCCTCTGTGTGTAAAGGCTAATTTTAATTTTTTACCTTTGACAAAGACGCAAAGTGATTTTTTGCAGTTTGATATTTCTAAGAACATTACAATTGTGACTAAATCCGACATATAGCACCACCTGCCAAGGTCTTGTATATGCTGTAAGAGTTTTTAACAGTTTGGTTCCAGTCTTTTTCAGCTCGAACATGTAGCCCCTAAAGTAATATGGTTATATGGTAGATATACAGCTTCAGTTTTTAAGGAATGGAGTAAAATGATATGATTTCCCTACAAAAACTGAAGGAGGGGGAATTTACAGTAGCAATGTAGGAAGTCAGTACAGAATAGTTGTTGCATGCTAGAAGTAGGTTAGCTAGCTTTCTTCACTTGCAAAATGCGTTCGGAGTGTCATTGTACTATATAGGTATACTGTAAGGTTTGGTCCACAGGGCTGCACAATTCTTTAAGGATAAAGTTAAGAAAAAAGTGCTTAAAATTGGAAACTAATTAGCAGAAGAGAAAAAAACCCCATAGAGTTAAGTCAAATGTGTCAGTGAAAAATCACAGAAAATTCAGTAAAAACAATTATATTGCAATGTCTTTGTCCTAAAAACATATGATGCTAAGGCACTGAAAAAATAGCCTGTACATGCTTACTGACCAGAACTAAAATCTGTTTTCTAACCCATGGCTTGCTCATGCAATGCCATATTTCATCCTTTCTTCCCTAGCTGGTGATATATGGGTGTGTCAGTGAGCTAATCATGTTTTCTTAGAAGAGGCAGAAGGTTTTCTCTTTTAATGGGACATATAAATAAAACAAATTTAGCTGCAAAAACTACCCTAACCTGAAAATTATTACAGAATCAAAAATTATTTTCAGTTATTATTTTGACTGCACTTTAAAACATTTGTAAAAATGGGCAGGCAATTATCCTCTGAAGCCCAAATGGACACAGGCAAGCCTGCACACACATGGGCAGAATCCATCCTTGTAAATCCCCAGCTGAGGTTTGTGAATGTTCAGGAGGAAACCATACATCACTTCAGCAATTCTCAGTGAGGAAAAAGGGGAAAGTACACTAGCTTTAAACCAATTTGTACAAATGATCCTTTGGTTTCCCTGAAGGGCCAAAGAAAGAGAGCACCTTTTCCAGTTTGTTTATTGACAGTAGAACTCCCCAATGGCTTTCCATCAACGCATTCCCAGTTTGCGTCTTCTTAAGAAGTTTCGCACAAGTGTCTACCCCAGATGGTGGCTTTAGAAAGGGGGTGGTAAAAAGGGTGAAAAAAATAAACTCTTGAGGAACAGTAGGCTGCTGTCCAATTTTGTTTCTATATAGGGTTTTCTGAGGGGTTTTTTATGCCCTTTCAGTTCCTTTGCTGCAGGAATAGATAAAATCACTTGACACTGATTTGCTGATGCTTGACTATATCAAATTAGAAATCTTAGGGTTTTGTTTTTATGTTGGGGATTTTATTAGCATTTATTGCATGCTACTCTTTATTTCCTAGAGAGTTGCAGATAGAAGCTTGCAGTTGGTTACCCTGGAGGGGGAAAATCTCTGTGGTAAGATCAGTGAGTCAGAAAATTTTACTCTAATGGAAATAATTGCATTCAAAGAAGACATACCTGTGCTCTTAGAGAATGGGATGTGTTTTAAACCTTCAAGCATCGAGTAGAATTTATGAAGGCAATATACAAGGGAGGGAAAATGGTAAAGAGAGAGAGATATTTACTTTTATTTCCTTCAGAGCCTGCCTAGCTTCAGATTTCCTTGGATGGTGGATTTGCTCTCAGGATAACATAGACAATCCTAAAAGGTGAAAGATTCCATTCAAATATTTCTTCTCCATAAAGTGACCTGATACCAACCCCATCTCTTATTCAGGAAATCAGGTCCATGTGGCTTTAGCTGAATCTGCTCCCTTTCAGCAGTAAGGTCACCAAAGCAGCATCTGTCCTGAATACTAGATTTTCATATGCATCACCAAAGCAATTGCAAGAGATAATAATTTGCTATGGTGATGTTACAGGAAAGGCAACAGTACTTTATTAGGAGCACTAGAATAGAATGAAAAAACAAGGGGATTCTAGCATGCCACGTATGAATTTCGTTTTTTGTTCTCGTTAATGCAAAAGAAGAAACTGCCTATCTTGTGATTTAAATTGTAAAATTTGGTTGTGTTTAGAAATGCACTTATTACAATTATTGTTAAAAGTTGGTAAGAAATCAAATGAAAGAAAATACAGAAATAATTTAAAGTGTCTATTATTCTCACCTGATCCATAAGTGGAAAGATAAAGTTTTAAAAGCTCAATCTATAATTAAAAAATTTTAATTATCACCTTGGTTAAACTGTTGAAAAGCTCAAGTTTCAGCCTTCGGGTTTTGTAAATTTTACTGGTCTTTGAAGCCCCTTTTGTTGTCAATAATACAGTTTATTTCTCAGTCCCGGAGAAATTGAGCATTTCTCTTGAACCATTTTTACCTGCTTAATTTCAGTGTATTGGCAATATTCAGTAGTAGATATATTGAGGAGGTTTCCCTTGCATGTTCTTGAGAACGTATTTACATGACTGTGCTCAGGCTTCTGGAAGATTATTGAAATATCTAAAGCTAATGATAGCTGGACTCTGTGAAACATGAAGATTTTCAGAGATCATATTGATGGAACTTGTACACTTAATCACAAATGATCTGACTGACACAGTTATTTAATTGTAGAAATTAGAAATTATGCTGTGAAGTAATATTTTCAGATATAGGATGGCTGAATGTTGTCTGGCAAAATTTTTTTTTTTTTCTGCTCTGCTGATTCCTCCTTCAATTTTCAACTAATTACGACATGACCACCAGTTATAAAACTGTATGGCAACAAGGCACTAAGAAAATGGCTCAAAAAATTAAGGGACATTAAACAATGAAAACCACTGTGACAGTTTTCTGGTCTTGGGAACCATGTCTTGCCCAGCTCTCTGGAGCACAGGCAATATTACCAGTATACATCTTCCTGATTATTGTCCTAACCCAGAAAGCCACCAAATTACTCCCTTACTGCATTGTGATATAATGTATAAAAATTATTAGGATGTAGTTCAAAGGAAATACTGTAATTAGTGTGAAATAAAATTACATTAGAGACAAAAAAATCTTGATAATAAACTAGTTTCCTAAAGTGTTGTTTGCTAATACACAGATGGGCAAGGAGAAAAACTGCAGAGAAAGGATTCATGAAATGGTGGCATCGGCATACTTGGTTAGTGGAATTTCATTCTTCCTGTTTAATAAATACACTCTGTAGGATTAAAAAAAGCTGCTGTTTTTCACTGAGAAATTTAGGGCAGGGTTATAAATAATTAGGAGTGGGAGATAACAGTATTTATTCAAGAAATGTCTCAAGAAATCTAGATGCAGCCAGAGATATATGAAGATGGCTGGGAAGGAGATTTAAGAAGTGAATATGAAGCTGTACAAGTATTAAAGTCAATTTTTCTCGATTTTTTTTCTAAGAGTTTCATGTTTTAAAATATGTAATTGATAAGTTACTATAAGGAGTAGTAACCTTTAGAAAAAATAATTTCTTGGACACAGTATTCATTGTAATAGAGATCTGTACCTATATTTGTAGAACAAATAGTCAGTATTACTAGCTGGTTAAGCAGTTTAACTATTTCAAGCCCTGCATGCTCTAGTAATACGAACCAGTGATGGAGAACATAGTAATTCAGTGCCCTATTCCATTTAAAGGTATGCAAGAGCTATGAAGCCATAAGGTACTAAGTAATAATTACTATTTGAAAAGCAATTCAAAGGCAAGCTGTATCTATGTTTGTCAAATGGAATAGACCAAATTTAATGGGGCTTTTGTAAGTAAAGGACTGATTGCCTAAGGGTGCCCTGTGTTTGCTTTCTTGAACAGCAAAAAACATCTGGACTTTACTTGTCTGGAATAGTAGAAGAAAAAATGCTGGATGAAAGAGAAAATCAGAGACCAGAAGTTCCAGGCATGCAGCCAATTTTGTATTACAAAGATTGTGTAGCTGATTCAAAGATTAGTGTGCCTCCAGGATATTTTTCCAAACAGAGACACTGGGGAAATTAGGAGGAATTAGCCGAAGGTGTGAAGTTAGACTGCAGTGTATTACATCTGAATGGACATTCTTTTTCAGAAGCATGGCCTTGAGTTATTTTAGTCAAGTGAACCTTTGTGTGAAATAAACAGCAGTGCAAGAATTGGATGATGCAGTTCAGTTCACACCTTCAATTAGTTCTTTTTAACTTTGCTAAATGTCCTTTTGCAGATGGGTCCAAATTTTTGGTCAGTGATATCATAATATCATGCAGGAGAGCAAAGGAGAAAAGGCAACAAACCCAGTTCAAGTGTTCAAGGTTTAGTAGGAAACAAAGTGAAGTCTCTAAAGGTGTGGAAGATTTGACAATATAAGTGGGTTTCCCCATTTTATGCATGAAAAATAATAAAAAGAAAAAAAAAATCTACAAAATCCCAAGTAATTACTAAGTGTATAAGAATTTATTGCCTCTCAGGGCTTTAGTGCACTTTGGTAAAGAAACTAAAGCACAATATCACAAAACAGGTCCCAAGTCATTGACTGAGGTGTGGTGTACTCCTATTGTTTCTTCTCCTGGCGTGCTGGACTCACATCCTTATGTCTCTTAATGACTACTCCCATTTCATATACTTGTGAGTCTCAGATTCTCTCATCTGTAGCAGTCAGTACACAGAGATCAGTTAATTTAATTCTGAAGGAGTGACTACAATCACTCTTTCACTGAGCATGAAAATATCAAATACGATATAATAACATTTTTTTCAAGAAAATATATGTTTTCTGCTGCCTAATCACCTTAAGCTCTGTCCTGTTTTTTTTATAGTTACAATGGAGCCAGTTATTTTAAATTAAAAATTTTTTTTTACACCAGAAAAAAGAAAATATTTGCAACAGTAGACTTGTAACAGTGTTTGAGTTTTGCATTTTCAAGAACATGCTATCACATACTGCAGAAACATGAGCCATGTCTCGTGAGCCATATCATGAGCAAAATGCCTTCTTCATTTGTTTTTCATTGATTTCCTCTGCTGTCAGCTAACCTTAACAACAGAGTTCAGGTCAGTTTAAACATCCAGGATTTATAATGATTTGACCTGTTAAGAATGGTAACAGAATGCAAGGACACTGTCAGATAGATGTACGGGAAATTTCTGGAAATAAGAGTGAATGGAATTAAAGTAGGTTTATAGAAATATTTTCAGTAACCCCTTTTTAAGGGAATTTAAAGCTGCTAAACAGTTTCACTCTGAAAATCAGTACAACCAGAAAATAAATGCTGAAGTCAGTCATGTCTCCAGCACAAAATATACTCAAGACATCTAAAAGTAATCAGCAAAATGCCTGTTCTATATGTTAAATACCTATAAATAACCTGGTATTTTGGTTTTGAGAAGTCTAGGACGACCCATTTTATTTTTTTTTGTTTTGTTTTTAACTGTGGAAATTAAAATTGTATTTGAAAAAAAATAACAAAAGCAGGGGAAAGATTCTAAATAAATTGACATGACCCATGTTTGTAAAAGCTTGTTAATTACTCTACTTTTACTGCAGTTGCAGTCTGGCTATGGAACATACAATATTTCTGAGATATCTAACCATTGCAGTCATATGAAGAGGGGCTTAACCAATGGCTAGGAGCCCAGAGCAAGACATTCGACAGATCATGTTTCTCTTCACCAGATTTATTCTTCAGGTGGGAAACTAACGGGACCTTTACAAATCTTGTCACAGATTATTGAATACATATTATTGCTGACAAATACTGTGCTTCATTTTCTTCTTGGGGAGATGGTTCATCCTTTTTTGGGTTTCCTAGCTCTCATATGTGAGAGGAGATCCCTTATCTTTCCTGGTTGATGCAGTAATATTAGTTGGAAGAGAGCTGGTGAATTGGTGTTCCCATTCTCCAGCTGCAGAAGTTTCCTCTCTCTTTTGCTCTTTTCGTAAGGGGCTTAAGATCACGTTGTTTATGTATTAATGCATTTTCTTTAATATAATCTTCAGTCTATTGTATTTTCCCCTGAAAGTGGTGAACCACTAATTTTCTTTGGTGAGTCATTTAGTCATTTGTTATACACATAAATAATATTTCATAGGATGAATTCAAGTTTACAAAAGAAAAAAGGAAAAGAAAACCCACTTCTTTCCAAATAACTAAATAGCCGGTAATTTTCTAAATTGCTCTAAGGTGTCAATGCAGTCATCAGCATAGAAAATTTATTTTTTGTGTCTCTTAGAAACAGATATTTAAAACAGCTTTGCTCTTTTCTACATGCATTCCAGCTTTTCTGTTTCCCTAAACATGTCCATGTATTCAAGCATTTATAAACGCACATGTAGAGGTTTTTCAGCAGCTTTTGGTTTTTCAGCTGGATATCAGAGAGTAACAGAGCGCACTTAGTTCTTAATAACCATACTTCTAGAAATTATTTGGGGTTTTTTTCTGTTTGTTTGTTTGTTTGTTTTTCGCTTGTTGTTTTGCTTTTGTTTTTGTTTTAAATTCTTCCATCATATTTGAAAGACATTGTGCCTTTTTCATTGCAAAATCTGATTCCAGCTCTGTAGAGAGACAAAACTGCGAGAAAATGAGAAGGATGAATACAACAAAATGAACACACTCTCTCTATCTTCAATTGCGCTATTATAAACACTTCATAGAAACATCCAGTAATTTTTCTTAACAGATAGACAATTCCTTGTTTTATGTGTGGCTGTATCCCACCAGTTTCTACCGTGGTATTTCAGCTTAGTTCAGATAGTGGTGGCATGATGATACCACTGCCAGAGATAATCCCTAGAGAAGCTGAAGGGAAGACCTATTCAAATAATAGATGTTTTGGTTCAGTGGCTGGTCCAGAAATGTTGCATGGTGAAGAAGGAAAAGGTTATAGTTATAGATGGGGTTCTTTTTCAGATGGAGTGGGAATATTTGCTTTTATTTGGGTAATTTCTAATATACTTCAGAATTTAAAAACAGTTTAGAAACAAAAACATACTAAGTTGAAATACTTCCTTTTGAAAATGTCAAACGAAAAAAAAAATATTATTTTAAACTCACCTAACTACTTGGCTAATTTTTTTCCTTCCTCCCCCCACTTTTTTTAACTTTGAGTTGGCTGAAACTATACCCAAATTCAGGAAATCACATATCTTAGAAAAGTTATTAATTCCAACTGGTTTTGCTTGTAGCGTTGGAAGCCAGTTGGCTGAATCATCCACAGACCGAATGATGAAAGTGACTCTCTTAACTCCATTATGATGTCAAAGACGTTGTTGATGAATTTAGTGACATACATAATATCCTGTGCTACTGAAATGGGTATACAGTGATGTACTCCTCAATACCCTAATTCTAACATTATCCCATTTTGCAACATGCACTTTTTTTCCTACGTTTGCACTCTAATTTTCCGTAGTCAAGAACAATAAGTCAAACTATTTTTCCCAAGTTCAGAATGTGATTTTTGTCATCCATTCTCTCTTACAGCTATGAAATGCCTATGAGTAAGTGCTAAATGTTCAGCATTTCAGAAGGAAAATATTTTCATTGAAGCAGATGCTTCTCAGATTCTTCAGGAGCCTAAAATACTTCCTGAAAGTGTTGCTACTCCCCACAGGGTAAGTAAAGACTTTACAAACCCACTATTTCTTTGAAATGGATATTACTACCAGTATTATTTTCTGTGCAACACAGTAAAATAAAATTACCTTCTATATGAAATGAGTAATTAGTGTACAGAAGACATTTATTCCTTTAAACTAAATGCTCTATTACAATCATAAAAATGGCTCTGGTGTTCATTAGCTTGTTTATGTGAACATCTGATTAATTGCTTTCATCACATCAACATTCCTACTATGGCTTTGATATTTACTAATGAGTTGGGTTTTTTTAAATTTCGTGTCTGAGGAAGTACTAGAATGTGAGACCCAATCAGTAATATTTGTAAAATTTCATTGAAATGAAACCTATGAACTAATCATTCACTGCAATTGCATTAATCATACCTCACATTCTTGTGACATGTAACTGTGATTGATCTTGATATAGGTACTATGTACTTACGAGTTGCAACCCATTGAAACAATGTGTCTTTCACACAAAGATATAATGTTTAATTAACTGAAAAATAAGTGCATTTTTTTACAGAATTAAACATAAGTGACATAAAACATTACAAAAAGAAATAAAGGGAAGCTTAAATTATGAAGTAGAGAGCCAAAACACATTATTATGTAAAAATAAAAAGGCTTAGAATATAAAGGCAATAAGGAAAGAGTTAAATAAGTTTTGTCACTGTTCACTTTGGTAGTTTTACTGAAGCTGTTGCCTGCAATATTAGCTAGTGGTCCTCTATCAGACACACTGTATTAGTTACCTTTTTCAACTCCTCAAAAATACTTGTAGTAGACACATCAAAATATCAGGAGCAACTAGTTTACAAACTGAAATGTTTATTTTACTGTCATCTCTGTAATTGTCACTAGATTCAGACTCCTCCTTTCTTTTTAGACACCGTAGTTTAATTGAGAACAGTTTCAGACCCATAAAGCCAACAGCCTTGAACTGCGAATGAAAACTACTTTTGTATCTACTGGCGAGGCATTGCATTGCTGAATATTATGATTCTGTTATATTAGAGATCAACAATTAACAGCTTATACAGAGGCTTGAGTGTAAGCTTCTCATTTACCCTTGAAAACCTGTAGATGTTTTCCTCCTTTCTCTTCTCCCTCCCTCCCTTCCTCCCCCACCCCACCTCCCTTCCCCCCGTTCTTTTTCTTCCCTTTTTAATTTGTATTTTCTCAAAGTTACTAGTAAAAGATGCTAAATTCTAACAGCAAAAGAGGAATTTTATGCCTGGACTGCTCTAGGGCCAGTGTAGATGCATTAATTACATTAATTGTAAGTTGACAATCCTAGTCCTTAGCCGTCTGGGGCCTTATCCAAGGCTCACTGACGTCAATGGGAACATTTCCACTGCCTCCATTTTGGCTCAGGTCCTAAATTTCTGTGGCAAAATATAATGCTGTGAACTAAGCTGTCACAAAAAAAAAAATGTACTGCAACTCTTCGAATCTCAAAATAGCAGAGTGTATACAGAATTCACAGTAAGAATTGTATTGCTGTTGTTCTGAGATCCTTAAGCAGAGAGAATACTGCTGCTTTTACCTCCAAATTACTGGGTTTCTTCTGTAGAATAAAATAACCTATCTCAGTCTCGTATGTTCTGTATATGGAGAACAAATTCACTTTAAAACTGTTCCGTGATGCAGCTTCTTAGGCAATTCTAATGAGATTAAGAACATTGAAAGGGTGATGAAATAACTCTTGTGCTTCTCAATAGTAAATTCAGTAGAAGAATTAACACAAATACTTCTCTGCTCAGTTGCCATAGAGCCATTTCACAAAAGTGAAGTGCAATTTTTCCCTCGCTGTTTCTGAGTAAAATGATTCATGCAGTCAGAGAATTTAAGGATAACATGGATTGTTAGTAGTGTAGCTTCCTGAGTACTAAACCGTTCTGTATAGAAATTCCTGCTTATTGCCTTTTTATTCATTGGAACTTTTTAATGGCTCATCTGGATCTGTGCTCAAAGTAACGAGGCTCCTTACGTTGATACTTGCAACCTAACATGGCTTGCCTGTTGCATCAGCAACCATTAATTAACAGTAATTGTTCTGTATTAAAAGATGTAACAGGAATACACTGAAAAGGTCATAAAAGATAATTACACCTCAAATAATATATATAATGATAGCTTGCTAATGTTTTAACATGAAGCTTACAAAAATATAACCTGTTCAGCTCACTCTGTGACTACACTTGTATATTGTACATATCTGGCGTTCAGGAAAGACAGAACAGATATTAATTTGGAAATAAAGCATCTTGTGATGAAAAAAATTTTAGGGGAGACATTTTTGTCTGACATAATAGCTTTGAAAGACATGTACTAAAATTGGATCTGCCAATAAGTACGGGGTTTGTCACATTTCTTTCTGCTTTGGAATTCAGCCTTTTAGAGTCAGTGAGTAAAACATGATGCTTACCATAGTTAAGAAACTTGCTATCCTCTGGGCTGGTAAAGAATGATTTCAAGAACCTCCAGCGTTTTTTTGTCCACAAGAATGTTATTTAACATAATTTAGCAAATTGGGGAGGATAGCACCAAAAATGGGCAATGTTAACACAATGGATTTGGGGGGAAATACCAAGGTTGGGCTCTCAAATTTCTGCATGATTTGGAAATCTGGCATAAAGCCCACTTTTTTTCACAAGTGGAGACAAATGGAGTTCAAGAGCTAAACACTTCATGATTTGGCATCATATTACGCACAAGCTGTGACTCATGAGGTACTATATGAACCATTTTTAATTAATTATTCTCCACTCACAGTGGAAGAAACTTTATGGATGATTCACTTTCTCCATGAAGGTAAACCAAAAATGCAAGGTTTTATAAAAAGATCAAAAATAGTAAATAAGGAGACACAGTTCCCCTGAGAAAAGGTAAAAGAATTCCTCAGATGTTTTCTGTATTTCTTCTTTTTTTTTTTTTTTTTTCCATTTTATGGGGTGGGTTTTTTGCAAGACTGTTCATTCACAGGCTGGGCAAGCTATATATAGTGATTTTGCTGCTGTGATAACACCTCAGCAAACACTTTTTCTTTGCACATCTAAGCCTGTCTGGCTGATTTTAGACTACAAATAACTTTGCTGCAGCTGTTGAATGCGACCAGTTTGTCTCCCATGCACCCTCACCTCAAAAATGCAAACTCTTCTCTTTCTGCAGAATTTCCCTGAGACAGCAGGCATCAGTACATTTGGAATAGGGATACAGTGTCTCAGAAAGGGATGCCATGGATAAAGTAGAAAAGGATTATGGATAAGAACCTTTGTTTCCATTAAATACCTCAAAATAGTAACTCATGTATCTAGTTGCTAATGGGAACAATGTAAATGCAAGTTTATGGCTTTCAGACATGGCCCAGGAACACTTAAGCATCTGTGGATCTAGAGTAGATCCACAGAAGTCTGTTTTCAGAAATAATATCTGTCAGTGTGTTTTCATTCTGTCAGTAAGAATTTGTAAGGGTCCAATCTGGTGCTTTAAAAAAAGCAAAAAATCAATCTGGTACAGAAGTCCTTCTTTACATAAGGATGTTGATCCTTTTGTACAACAAACAAACAAATCCCCCTCAGAAAACAACTAAAAACAGGAGTAATAGTTTACAGGGCAGGAATTTGTTTGGGTCAATTAAATCAGAAGACTATATGATTATCTGTTTTGGTTGGGTTTTTTCCTACTTGTTCTCAATCTATGTGAGAAAACTAAGCTTTAAAACTAAGCTTTAAAAATAAGTCTTTTTAAATTGAAATGGAAAAGTGCTTTTTAAATGACGGCTTAATGTCACTGAAAATTCATAGGCATTAAGGATGCCCTTTTCCCCTGGGAGAAGATAAACTCAAATCATGCTGTATGCACTCTGTTTCTAACCAGCACAAGTGTATTGACTTCTGTTTTTTTAATCCTGATTTCGGTGGTTATATCCTAGATTATGGTCATATCCTTAACAAATAGAACTGCAGGTAAATCTAAAGCTTTAATTTGACAAGTAAACACTAAAAATTCAAAGCACAGATATGACAATTATAAATTCTGTAGATGTGGAGTAATGGTCTATGAATCTATAGACAATCAAATATGACAAGCCTCAAATTTTAGGGTAAAATACGCAGCATTGAAGATACAGTATATTGATTTGCATTCGCAGGCTCTATAAGTCAAACTACAGGAAAATCACTACTGATTGTTTAAGGGCTTTTTGTTTTCAAGCTAGCTGCTAGCATACAAAATCAACTCTTGATTGCTCCTCTTGATGTTCCACTTGTACTTAATCTTTCGATGAACAGCAGTATACATGCAAAGTAATGTGGGGAAAGCACTTCAGTGATTTATCCTGTGTTCTGAAATGTGAGATTAAAAAAGAGTTAAAGAAAACATTTGCCTGTTTTGTGGGATGACACAGTGATTTTAAAATCACAAGTCTTTTGGAGAAGATAGCAATATTGTATATGTCAGTGTTGCTTTTATTCCCAAAGAGCTAAATCTAAGAATATTATTTTCACTATAATGAGTTTTTGTCTTTATATGAACTCAATTTATAAACAGTAATATAAGTCATTGCTGAACATTCTTCAAGGGTAAGATTAGAAGAACCTTGAACATTTTTTTTTATGATGTAGGTCAAACTGGTGGAATAAAACTCAGGTGGCTTTATTTTATAGTGTGAGATTCTGAACTGGCAGCTTTATAACTGTCTAATAGTCTGACTGAATATCAGAGTCAATGCATTGGAGAGGGTCTTTTGCATTTACATCCAAAAACAATAGCACAGATAGAATAGCAGTTTGGATATGTGACTGGAATGTCATTTGGAGCATTCCACACAAGATCCCTCTGTGGTTTCTAAACAAATTTAATTTGAAACAAATTTCTTCCATCTCCTAAGGTTTCTTTTAAAATATATTCTGAAGTCTTGTTTCACAATTGAATTATTAGTTAAGGTCTGAATGGATGATGTTTTAAGAAACCTCTTTTACCTGATTGAAAACTGTTAGGAAAGCTCAGGTTGCTGTAAAAAAAAGTAATTCTCATGTAGGAACATTTTCCTAGTGAAATCTGAGATTCACCAGGGGGTAGGAGATTAATGTGAGCTGAAGATTACTAGGTAGATTTTAGAGAGGACTTCAAGAGTTAGCGTGAGAAGGAAAAAAAAATACTGCATTTTTACAAGCAGAAGGTAAACCTGATCCAAGAATAAGTTTAAAATACTCTTCTGGTGCAAATCAAATGTTTCACATAGTAGATGCTGGAGGATAGACCATGATGGAAGTGAAAGGCTCAGTATGTCTTGAGTCATCCAGGCTCCTGTCAAGAGCTCGAAGTGAGAAAATGTGGCCACAGCTGAACTTTGGCACGCGAGCTTGTTTGTCACTGTCCATGGTGCTGTTGGACAGCGCCTGATCATGTTGTCATCTGGGAGGATGGTAATCATCACTGTTAAGAGCAGTCATTCTTATTTTCATTAATATATTATGACTACAGTCTTCGAATAAATAATATATTCCCATCACAGTATGTCATTCCTTTCCTTTTAAATCTTTTTGTGTCAAACATACTGCCAGACACAGCATTGATTTCTGTGTATTCAAAACAGTGATTCTTTATGAAAATGTCTAAGTTTTCAACTCAAATGCTTTTAAGGGTAACTATTAAACCCAAATCTGTGATTTTAATTAAAGGTCTTTATTGACATTTAATGTCTGTAATTTCCTTTAGAAAACATATTTTATCTCTCCTGAACAAGGAGACAGTGAGAAGAGGTGTTTGAAGGGAGTTGAGTAAATGGAGACTAAAAAGAGGGAGGTACACACAGGAAAGAGCATAAAGATGAGGGAAAAAAGAAGATAGAAACTAAAATCAAGAGATGGCAACAGAGTAATGAAATGCTAGGAAAACAAAGGAAACAAGTAGAGTACACTCCTCTGCCTAAGTACCAGATTCTGCTAATTCTATTTATTTTCTCAGTAGCACCAATCTCAATATCTCTTCACCCCTATCACCTGTCAGCACTACCTCTGCACCTTGTTTTACTTGACACTTCTGTCCTTTTTAGTTTTCTTCCTAGTCCTTTCTACCATTTATTTCTCTAAGGCAGGTTAACTCTTCATCAGAACTTGCTGTGTGACAAAGGTGGAGACATATGTAAACACTAGACTTTGACTGAGTTTGGGCATGTTGGTTATGTACACCAGTCACCATGCTCACATCACTGAAACAGATGAGAGGTCATGTTCAGAAAATCTCAGAGTGAAAAGGGTATGTTGTCCAGAGAGCCTGGTATGTAATGCTCTTGGGAATGATTTCTTGCTGCCCATCTGTTTTACTGCCAAGATGGCAGTTTAAGTTTCCTCTGAATTCCTTCTAACACTGTGAGAAAGAGACCAAAACTTTTAGCTCAGAGACTTTCCCAAAAGCAATCATATATTGAGACTTCAGTACAAGCTGATTTTTCCAGCCTACAGACAAGTTCAGTTGTTCATGACTGTTGGAGATTACTCATGTGTACATTTTTCTTTCTAAAATCTATCATTATTTCACTTTGGATTCTTGAAATATATCTTACTGGTTTGATGGCTGAAATCCAGTTTCATACCCTTTGTGATCCTCACTGTCTAATATCAATGAGCACTATCAATAACAGCTTATTTCTTTTTCCCACTAGCCTAATTTTATGGTTTATGTCTTTTAGATGCAAATCTTGATGGCTTTATGTTCTCTTGTAGGTTTTTAGAAGCAAGCAATTCAGAATGTGAAACATTTAGAGGCTTAAGGTTAGGTAACTGACACATTTGTAAGATCTCCTTTTCCTTTGAAATGGCTCAATTTTTATTAGATTTCATGAAGCACTTGAAGCCATTTGAGCCCTACGTAACACAGCTGGATAATACCTATAAAATCAGAAGATAAATGGAACTGGTTCCAAATATTTCAAAATACATTCTGATATAAAATTGATCTCTCTAAAATTAAATTATTAAAATCTTGTAACCTTTCAAATGTCTACAAGGACATGTAGAACAGTAGCCTGTTTGAAAACAGTATATTATTGAAAAATATATTTCCACCATTCCTTACTGGAAACCAGAGTTAAAGTCAGCCCTAAAAATCACACCAGTAATAAATTTAGGGGGTTTTAAAAATGTTTCTGTATATTACTGTTTTGAATACTTTTAAATGCAAAGAAATTTGTAGTTTGTATTTTGTGAGAGCAGAATATTTCAGAATTTGTGGACACTTTATGCTCCATTGGACTGTATTGCATTGTACACTGTGTAATTGTGACATGAATCAAGCTATGAAGTGTGGCAGTAATAAAAAATTGTTACTGTACTGTCCATTTTGTATTGCAGTGTTCAGTCTCAGAGGTTCTTATTATAGAAACAAAAGCTTTCTTTTGCCTGCCTTTTATTCTTCCAAAACTCTTAATTTTTAAAAGAGGCTGCTAAACAATAGACAGGTTTTTTTGAGGTTAGGTAGCCCAGATGGTAGCCTGTTCTGAGTTATGGCAATTTTCCTAAGTATCAAGGTCAAGGCTCGAAGCACAAAAAGAAAGCTGTTTGTTAAGCATTTTACAATCTTGTGATACATTCAAAAGACAGACACACCTGACACATTTGACAGCATCGGGGGAAGTAGAAAATGTGATGAAAAAATATGTCTGAGAAAGCAAAGAGGTGTTGTGGAGTTTACCTCCATTCTTCACAAGAAAACATAATTTGGGAGCATTTTGTATAGATGCTGAAGAAATGCCGGATTTTGCCTTACCACTTTCTTCTCAGAACAGTTACTTATCTACAAGGACACAAAGTTTGCTACAACTCAGCAAAATGGCTGTATTATTAAGGACCGAGTTCTCACACCTTCTTCTTTCCCAAGGCTATTTGTTGATTTAGTGGAAATAACTACATTTTTTCCACTATCCAGAATTCAACCCACACAGAGGTTATCTGTCACTCACCTACCAAGTGTTTCCAGAGGACATAACTGCAGTACTGTGTTTCGATTCTGTCTCTGACAATGAAAAGGATGGGTTAAGAGGTGACAAGCAAAACTGTGAAAAACATCACAAATGGTAAAGGAATAAATATAAATGTTATTTGAATCTGGACCAAGTAGCCTGCAGTGAGGTTGAAATTATCAGATTCCTAGTTATCTTGCATTGGTGAAGCTGTCCTTGCCAACGCATGTAAAGGTGCTTGCAGACTAGCCAGGCATTTCAGTGTAGAGAGGAATATCACAGCAAAAGTGAATTTGACCAGCCCACATCTGGGTATCATCAGATAAGATAAGAATAAAAATATGGGAAGAAAAGGCAGAGGGGAAATTGCTGAAAAAAAAATAGACTAGAAATCTGGCTGGGCTATAGTTTATGGCTATTCTAAAGGAACATCAGTTTTAATAATAACTGTCAGAAGCCTTTTGTGTACCTATGTAGTTCAAATCTGAAATTATAACTGAAGCTGAAGAAAAACTGAATGTGGCTTGAGTGCATGTTTCAAGAGGAATGTTTTCTCCAGTTGTTGTTGCTGCTACCCGATTTGCTCCACCTTAGCTGTAGCTCCTTCGCATGAAATACATGGATTATTTTTATTCTCAGACACTTGACAGCTCTTCTGTGAGGCAGAAAAAGAAAGAAAAAATATACATTTTTGAGTGAAACCTCTTCACACTGAAGACACCAGTAGTTTTAAATTTAATTCAGTGGAGCCAGATGTGAATTGATCCTTTTTCTTAGTTGGTGCAGAGAGAAGCAAAACGAGGGCTTTGTGCATGAAAAGAACAATTCACTGGTGTATGTAACTTCCATGAAGAATTCCAGGTGCTTTTGTGATGACTAGGAGATCGAACATAAAAGGAGTTTAAAGGTGTCATTATCCCATTCCTATATTCCTTTTCATGGGAATTGGGAGTTTCTGACCATCAAAAACTTTTGTGACTTTACATGATCTGCTTATATAACTGAAGACTCTGTGTCTTCTTTCCAGTGTATTATCCTGTTTTATCCAGTGAAGTTGTGCTCTGCAGTGCTTTAACATTGCCTCCTGTAACAGCACATGAGCAGATACACAATTTCTGTCAGTCCTACCTTGCATTTCAATCACAATTTACATAATTAAGAAAGTTCTGCTTTAAATGTGAATTGCTACATGTTCAGAATTAAAGGATCAGAAAATCTTATTATTCCTCAAATATCAAATGTTAATGTAGGATTATAAAGATGCTTACTGCAAAGTGCCTCTTTAATTGCATGATCAATAACCTTTATGATTTATTGATTTATTTTTGCATGTGTGTGTTTGTTTTAGCATTTCTGGGAAGCAATGAGAGTTTCATATATGTTTTAAGGTGCAAGAGACATCTGAATTCTAGGGAGAAAGTATGCTTAACCTTTTATTCGATTTACCGTATTCATACTACAGGCCCAAATGTCTGTGTTTGACAAGAAAAATGTATTCCTGCTTGGCAATAAAACACAATAGATTAATTTGGATACTTTATGGCATTTTTTTAACCTTAAAAAAAATACAGTCTTTTTTCTAGCTGAGCAGATGTCATGTGCATGTAGTGTGAAACAAACAAGACAAATATATTTTGTCTTGTTTGACTTAATCATTGTTTCTTCTGTGGAGATTAAGTTTGATTCATGCTCAAAACCAAAGGTGACCTAACCCTCCTTCATGTATTTTCTTCAATACACAACAAAATTGTTAGATCTTCAGTTTTTAGTAAAGCAAAATTTTGCGAACATAAGTAGATATGAATGAACAACTAAAGACTCGTAAATTTATTTCAGTCAGGAGCTAATTTCAGCCTTCTGCTACCAAAGTAACAATGTGGGGAGGAGAAAAGTACTTATGAAATAATAATAATATATTTATATATAAATAATATGCTTTTATTATCTCTCTTCCCCTTGTTAGGTAGCACGGTCATCAGAATGTTATCAAACCGATGATGCTTCATTAACAAAATGGAATTGTAGGAAAAGCTTTAAACACTATCTCTGTCTTATCTTCCCACTGTGAAAGGGCTCAGAAGTTGGCTAATTTCCAAGAGACACTTAAGCAAAGTGTACATGAGTAAGCAATTACTGAGCAAGTAACTTCTCCTGAACTGTGCTGCTTTGAGTGGCAGAAGTGCCCTTGTTACAACAGGAGACAGAAAAGGTCTGTAATGCAGAACTTCTCTGAAAAATCTGTCTGTGGCATCATATTCATGGCAAACTTTACAATGCATGGGTAAATGATCAACCTAATTACATTTCTTATATCCATCATAGAAGTCTCATTATTTCCTTCTGTTCCTCCATCTGTCTTTGCCCATCTGTTTTCTCTTATGGTTGGCCTGTAAGGTCTTTGGGGCAGGAGTTGTTTTTTATATCTATGTACAACAGCTAAGGGGATCCTGCTTTGCACGTAGGAATTATAAGCAGAATGATACAATAAATATTTCATAGCCAAACTTGCATATGTAAGAAACTGAGCTGTCAGTAAATTATAAACAATTGAAGACCTGAAAACATCAGATTTCAAGCAAATTAAGGGATCCTCTTTAGCATATAGATAACTTCTGATTCTGTTTAATGTGTGTCTAAATACCCTATGTATTTTTCCTTACATCAGAAGTGCAAAATTCAGTACATAATTGTTCCATCTGTAAGACTATCAGAGTCAAGATTGTCACAGAATTGTAGGATTACTGTCCTTGAAGCATTGCTTCAGAAAACGTGAAATGCAAATGCTCCTTTGAGATTTCTACCTAGTCTCCTGGCTTCGTCTGCTTGCAGCGTGCTAGGTAGGGTATATTTCCAATGACACGCAGCCTGCTTTGGTTTTTTTCATGCAGACATGTAGATTCTAGTCCCAGGATTCTGCCTTAAGTCTGGAAGAGTTTCTCTCTTCTAATTTGAGATTACTGAGGTTTCACTGTGGCACAAAGGTGTTAGAACAGTCCAAGCAACACTCTCCTATTTTCCCCTGGAACATTCTTATTTAAAGAAATAGTGATGTGGAATTCTTAGAGCAGTGCAGATATTATAAATAAAATAGCTGTGGAATAAAATTGTGAAAAATGATAAAAATACCAAGTTGCAACTGTGTTGATGAAGACAATAGAATGCAAGGGTATTTTTTACACATATATCTCTTTTTCATAATTAAATTATGGATGTGATAAGTATTTAGGATTAAACTATGCTCTCTTCTAGCTCATCCTTTGTTGATTTTTTGTGTGCATGTGATTCCATAAGGTTAAAAAAATTATCTAGGTGACACATAGAATTCTTAATTTTAGGATTTGCATCCTCTGTGCCATGTGCCTCTGTATGTATGCTTATTTATAAGTACTATAGCAACACTTCTCACTTGTCTAGTTAGAAACTCACATTTCCTCTTACATGAGTTTCACACACATTTTCTTTGAAATTTCAGTAATATAAAAGGTGCCAGAGGAAAAGTTCAGGGGTTCGTAATGGAAGCAAGAACAATTGGATTCATGAGTTTATGACAGAGGCAAATTTGTAGATATCTTTAAAGCCTGACTGATAGAAAACCAGATTGTGGGACAGTAAACAAGAAACCTTTGTCCACAGCAAAATAATTTTGCTTAGTTTACCCTTTGGTGTGAGGTATTTATAACAAGCCAAATTACCTCACTTTTGTTTTAAGTTGGGCACGTCTGTAGGAACTCTTTCCATGTCTTCTTCAATAATCAAAATCTGTTGCACACTCAAGCCTCTGCTCTCTAATGCTATTGACATTTAGTGACTAGTAATGGTAGTTCTCGGGTTGTAGCAATTGCAAATATTTTTATAACTTTGTCATTTATCTGAGAACAACAATATAATTTCTTTATTAGCAATTTACATAGCAATTCTGTGAAAACTCCATGTCAAAATGTGCTTTGTTGAATCTCTGGAAAGATCCGATATATATTTCTAATCTTAAATGTATGAGTTGTTTCTATAAGAAGCACAGGAGAGGTTTCTCTCAAGTGCTCTCTCAGGTGGAGTGATGCCTTCCTGATGTACATTAGTGTCCTGATGCCCTGCTATTGTAATATACAGAATATGCCCTCTCATATTTTGCTTTCTACTCTGGTTTTCCTCCCAGTGAAAAGCAGCATGCACCCAGCAGTGCTTCACACCCACCTTTGCTTCAATAAGCAGTCAAGACAAGGCAACAATTCAGACAGCAGGGATTCAACTCACAGGGATTCCTTGACACTTAGTACATAGTGAGATGTTCTGCCTTTCTCACTTCTGCCTTGGAAGCCTCCAAGTGCCTTAAGTTATATAAAATTTAAAAACCTACTCTAACCAAGGAAGGATTCTAGCCAGACATTGCTTTAAACATGCAACATAAAATATTTCCTGGCAGTGCCCGGAAAAGACAGTTGTAGCTCCTAAAGGAGACTAGAAAATATTTTGTTAGCATCCTTTAAGATTACAAGGAGCAAAAATGTATAGTCAGAAAAAAAAAATGACACTTAGTCATGAAAAAAAGAATAATTTCTAGGAAATTTTAATCTGAGGCTATTTAGGTTCATAGAAGAGGATTTTAGCCATTCCCAGTCTGGTATACATGAATAAGGTAAATAAGTGAAAATAGGGATACAACAGAAGGCCATTTTTGCTGTATGTGTGAAAGGGAAGATCATTTTATTGAAGAGACCCTTGTTAGTGATATAACACAGGGGAAATAGATTCACAGTTTTTGATACGTAAATGTCACCACTGTCCCCAAACTCTTATCAGAAAAGATATTTATTTTATATTTAAAACAAAAAAGTGACCTAATGACCTGAGGTATTTCTTCTTCTTTTAACTCTGGTCACACTCTTTCAGGTGGGTCTTTATAGTGCATATGGGATTCTATTTCCTTGTATAATCCACCCGCTTTTCTGTAAGTATGTGGTAAGTAAATTATAATGGACATATTTTGTGGGGGAAAAAAACCAAAGCAAAACCAACCAAACAAACCCCAAAACCCCCAAACCAAACTGTAGAATAGCTGAGTTTTAATATAATTAGAAAAAAATATTTTATTCATTTATATATTATTCCATTTTCTCTTTTATATTCCATGTAAATACAAGACATCAACTGGTGAGCTGTACTTTTCAGAAAGAAAAATACAGCTATATTTAGGCATAATTAGATGCTTGTAAAGAAAACCCTCAAACATCATTTTCATTCTTTAAGAAAGAGAGGCAGAACTAACAACTATAATTTCTAAATTTTTTTTTCTTAAATATTTTTATATTTTTTACTTGTTTTAATTTTAGAATGGAATATTGTTCCTACTATTGTCATACAGGTGAATTTTCATCTTAGAAATAATGATTTATAAGTGATTAAGGATAAAATAAGCAACTTAGAATTATTCTTTCTGCATCTCACTCTCTGGAACTCTGATTTGTGTAACTGCGCATGCTATCCTTGTTAATGGTGGCAGGGGCTAACTGGAGTGACTCAAAAGAAATCAACCCTGTAATAATTAGTGCAAGATGCTGAAGACATAAACTAATTGTGAATAATTCATTTCACTTCAGTTCATAATTTGTTGATGATTAATCAGGAACTACCTGGAATTAATTAGCTTGTTTATGAATAACTATTGCCTTTGTATGTTTCATGATTTCATGTCTGTTTAGACTACTTCAGAGGAAGAAAAAAGACATGAACATGTAAAGAGGAATGCTGAAAAAAGATGGATCACAAAGATTTGTGATTACTTCCAGAATGCTATTTCAGAAGTGACAAAAAAAGTTAGCAGTGTATCAGTTGTTCATTTCTCTGAGGTTATTATGTGAAAAGAAATATAAAAAATAGGCCACAGTAAAGCAATTTACAGCTACAGAAAAACCCAGTTTAATGCTTTGTGATTGTTAATGTATTTGTGCCTTTACAAATTTTAATCGGATAATCTATCATCAAACTGTATTGTATGTATGGCAACAAATGGAAAATTAAAGGTAAATGTTTCAAGGATATGAAACTGAATTTCTAGAAGACAAATACATACTTTTGATGTAAGGTGCACCTATGTGTCATTTCATTGCTTAGCACATTGTCATTCATATCAGGGAAATACTAGTGTTTGTTTGAAGTTATACTAAACAATTCACATCTTTTTATGTCATGTACTTGTAAATAATTTTAAACGTGTTTTTGAAAAATTCTGCAGTTTTTTCCATTGCATAGATGTTTTCTTTAATTACATAGAAATATGTAAATCTCTTTGACAGCAGTTAAGGGCACAAAATCTGTTTACATTTCATAGGTTATCTTGCTGCACATCCTCTAAGAAAATGGAAACAAAGTTTAATCCTCCAACAATTGAAAGAATTATTTTGTGGTCTCACAAAGTGTTTATTCAGGAGGTGAAACATTAAATCACTCTGATGAAAGCTTGAATTAACTTTAGAAAAAGTGTTTTTCACATGAACCCATGAAAAATTAATTTTGATACCTCAGGATCTGCAAAAAGCTATGTATTGTGTTCCTAAGCCATTGGACTCTTTCTTTCAGAAGGATAGGATAGCAGGATTAATGAAGAGCTTAATGATCTCCTGCTGTGGTGAAGAATCCGGGAAGTAGCTGCTGTAAAAGGAGATGCTCTGGTACCAGCTGAGGAACATTTGTGGAGGAGTCATGGAAGGTATTTCTGTGGGGTGGGCAGTTGACTTAGGAAGGTTGTAAGGAAGAGGAAAGGATGGTTGCTAATGCTTAATTCAGATTTTGGTCTTCTTTTCAGAGAGGAGAGGTGTCTGGACTGATTCAGATTACTTCTGAAGGTAGGCAGTGGCAAGGATGCCAGGACTTAAGGCATCCTAGATTTCTGTATAACCTAGAGTTGTCTGTAATTTCCTGCTTCTCTTGGGCAGAAGAGTTATTCAAAGCAGCATGCCAGTGGTGGCCTAGGGCCCTCTGTGGCTCCCTCAGATACTGACATTCCCAGGTGTTCCTCAAACCAGGGTACTGAGCCTCCGACTGATGGAATTATGGACTTTTACCTATCTGATGCTTCTGGATGTGACCAGCAGCTGCAGATCTCAAGAAGATATATGGTGCATCTTTTGCCAAGACCAGGTAATGTTGCGGTAGTTTAACAGTGACAAATACAAAGATCCACTGGCATGAGCTGAGCAGTGCAGAAGTGCTGTGGGTACTGATTGTCCTTTTCTGCCTGCGTACCAGAGTTGGAAGAGCTTTTTCACAGCTTACTACTGTCTAAATTGGCAAATTTCAATTTTGGGTTTTTTTGGGGGTGGGGGGAGGTCAAGTGGTGATTTCTTCTCCTTTTAAAACATAGAGAAAAAGAAAAAAAAACTATAAGCCATTTAACTGAAACTTTAGTCTTTAACAATCTATAATGTTGCACTAAAAATAGTTGGAATTAAATTCCTGTTTGTATTGCTTTAATAAGTACTTCAATATACTTAGTATATCTTGAGCACTTATTAACTTCTCCTGATGTCTAAAGTTAGTGTCAAAGCTGTCTTGAAGACAGTTGAAGTTTCAAGACTTATATAACTTGTATAACCCATAGAAGATTGCTTTAAGATTAGGTTTCTTACAGGTAAAGTTAATTCTCATTTTACAGCTAGAATTCATAGAGATAAAGGAAAATTGAGACAAATTTTGAGCTTAGAAATTGTGGGCAGTAGATTCTGTGGGTGACTATTTCTGTTGAAGGACCATCCAGTCATTTGATGTGCTAAATATCACTTCAGGTAATTTAGTCCAGCTCGAGTTTAAGAGTCTCTGTTCCTGGGCCAGAATTTAAAGGAGTTGAACACTTGGGGTTGTAGTTAGAGGCTTAGCAGTGCTTCAGAATTCTACTAGACTCTTATTTTCAGTTACTTGTTTTCTGTAAAAATTTTGTCACGTAGAATAAACTGCACCAAAGTGTTTGCATTGTTTGGCCAAACCCCTGAGGAAAACCCCTTTGAAGAGAAGGTGGCTACAGGAGGACTAAAAGAAGGCTTGAGAGGAAAGCTTCAAAGGAGTTTTTCTTTTCCACTGTAACAGTACTCTTGAAGTAATTATGTTATGTACCAGCAGAAAAGTAGGCATACGCTGTGAAAATTGCTTATTGCCCTGTTTGTACCTGCCTTTTTTCTGTCCTTGGCACCTTTCTTATACCTTTTCTTTGCCGAATATGTTTGTTTCCCTTAACCTGAGGTTGCAAACTCTGTGTCACAGAATGGTCTCTTTATAGTTGTATGCTGCAAATGTAATATGATTTGAATCATACTCTAGAGGTCAGTTCAAATGCATTTTAGATAAAAGCTGTCAGAAGTTGTTCTGTTCTCTTCCTAAAACTCAACTTTCTGGAAGATTGATTTCAATGTAGTTGTTCTTGAATACCATTTGTCGCAGAAGAATTCGCTTTTTTCTTTTTTTCTTAATTAGTACCTCCTGGTAAATGGTGCGATCAGTAACCTGTCACGACTGTGGCTTGGGGTTTCTTCATTAGCTTTTTTTGTTTGGTTGGTTTTGTTTTGGTTTTTTGTTTTTCCTAATAAGGGAATTGGTGTGAACTGAGACCAAATGGGTGGAGGTCCCAGGTGAAATGGGGACAGCTGAAGCCTTGTTGGTGCACTCAAGGCCTTGGCACAAGGTTCAAATAAATATTCATTATAGCAATTGCAGTAGGAGCGAAGTGCTTCAAGTATCCCTCCACAGTCACTTACTGGTCAAGGTTTTCGTGTTATCTTTTGTCTGTAGGGTGGGCCATAGCTCATCCTCTGGTGAGAGGCTACAGTCTGTCCCAGAGGGGAAATGTACATGTCCTAAGCAATGTCTTTACTGGGATAGTGACAGCAGCCTGTTGAGGACAAAAATGCTGTACATTTGGCTCAATAAGTAGAACAATTATTTTAGCCCAGGTGTCTGTGATCTCCAGATGGCACACAGGAAAAACAAAAAGGAGAAAAAAAAAAACAACACGGAAAAAATATGATGTACCTTTGGGTTGAAGAAACTTCCAGATATGTCTTCAATAGAAGTGTTTTTAATGAGATGAGCATGAAAACTGAAGGAATATACATACAAGGCACATGTGTGAGGACTATAGCAGAAAATTGCTTGTGTGTCACAAATACAGTTCTCACAAACAGAACAATATTCTGTCTGGGTATTTTGCCTATTTAAACTATTTAGGGCTGTCAAAAGGCACAAGTCTGTGTCTCTAGTGCAAAAATAGCATTCTAGTCATTTTCTTCTGACTTGACACCACTACTCTCATGCCCCCAAGAATCAATAACACAGTGTCCAGCAGAGAGGGAATGATACTGAATATTAGCTGTCTGAGGCTCAGGCTTGTCTTTATCTCCTTTAGATAAATTAATAGCCTGTCTTGTATTTCTTTCTGTAACTGCAGAATGCAATTGGAACTCAACACAAACTCACTGTGAAGGTGCTGCTGATTGTTACAGGTTACTCACATTTCCAGCCTGAGGGGAAGGATATGAGAAAAACACTACCTTACTCAAATTAAGACCTTATCCCTGTCACTTTGTTTGTCAGCAGCTGAACTTTGTTGTGAAACAGGGAAGTGTATCCTTCTGTTAGTTTAAACTGGTACATATGTCTTCCTGCTTTTTAAAAGGAATTTCATGCTGAGAATACATGCTGAAAATGCTCGTAAATTTCGGTGGCTTGCTGGGCAGGGTGAAGATGTTAAATTTAAGTTACTTGAAATCTTCAAGACTTTGGCACTCCAAAATATTAGACAGCAGAGATGATGTACCATTAAGTACTGTTAGGATGGCTAATATTTTGTGTTGTGTGGCTTCTTTATATAGCAGTATAACTTCAACTTAGCAATACTTCTTGTGAAATTTATGGATAGTTCCTCAGGGTGAGACCTACAGAATATTTCTAAGCTACCAGTTATCTTCAAGGTTGTGCACGTATATAGTTAGAAATACATTGTAAAACATATTTACATTTTTGTAACTATCTCTTGCTCTTAGGAAGTGTCTTTTGTAGTGCTTAGCAGCACAAGTTGTGACTTTTGGGGTGGAAGGCAGATTTTGATGCAAGACTGATGAAATCAAATGAATCCTATTGAAACACACTAGAAGTTGGTAAATCTATAGTCTAGCTGTTTGAGACTGTTAGGGGTCAACAAGATTCTTAACAATACTGTAGAATTCTAAGTGTGTGAATTTAAATTCTATTTAGATCATATAAAATGCTTTAAAAGCAAACTCTTAAACATAGAGGTCACTATTTTCTGCAGGGATTTCTCAAAGGAGATGAAAGATCAAATCTATTTTACTCTTTGTTTTACAGGGTACTTGATCACCTGCTGGTAACTGAAACTTCACTTACTTTGTAAAGGCTTAGAGAAATGCTTAGTTTTAACTGTGGTTCAGTTTTGGCTCCTGTTTGGTTGGGGTTTGTGACTGTTTTTCCATTATTGGCAACTCCTTTTCTCTTAAGTACCCAAGGAAATTGGCTAAGAGGAAAATAAGCGGAGTATGATAACAAAGGAAGAGATGATGAACTATAGGGCAATGCACTGAGTATTTTTTCGTGTTCAAGGACTGTAAATTATTAAATGTCTCTTTTTTCTTTTTTTAATGCACCAAATACTAGAAACACTGAATTTTTTAAGTACATCAGTAGAAATGCGGATAATATAAGAGATTCTCTTGTTTTTCTGGGTCTATACAATGGAGAAATGCAAAAAAAAAAAAAAAAGCACATAAATAAAGTATAGCAGGGAGAAGAAATTGTTAAAGAAATGTAAAAGTGATATTTTACAAAAAAAGTGACTTGCATTGTAGTTTTGTCATAGGCTCTCATTGTTAACATCTCAAAAACTATGTACAGTCTACAGACATAATTAATGAACATGAAGGTCTCATACCAGAGAGGCTTCACTGCAGCTGTAAAAGAAGTTGTGTGGGTCCTACTTGCACAATAAAAAGGAGATTTTTTTTGATTTTGTTCATTTCAATGAATATTTAAACAAACAGGATGTTTGAGTTTTATGGGGAGTTTGGGTTTTTTGGGTTCTTTTGTGTGTTTTTGGATTTTTTTTCCCCAAGCTCCCCTCTATCAGGAAACGTGATAACAACAAAAGCATAGTCGCTGTTGGACTTGATGGGAAAGAGTGATATGTGGCAACAAAGCCTTGAAAGAAACCTGAATATTCTTTTATTATTTTTAAGTAGGAGTAGCACTTTGGGAATAAGTTATTTACTAAGGGGATTGATGTTCAGGTACACTATCTTGACCCTAGAAATCTTGTTTTCCAGATAATTTTGTCCCTATAAAAAGCTGCAAGTGAGTGCAAATAGGCTGCCAATAAGAATATATGGTCCTTTGTCTGGTGAAACTTCTCTAAACACAAATTCCTAAAATGCAAACCTCTGTTATCACCCAGGTACAGCAAAATACTTGTAGCAGAAATTCTAACAATTTTTGTGCCCTTTCCCAGCCCCTACTAAAATACGCTTATATCTAAAAGGAGTAAATTTGCAAGGGTTTTGATGTTTCTGGTTTTTGCTGTGGAAAAGTAATTATGTTTTTTCCTTATGACAATATTTTGAGGTTAATGTAAAGTCATATTTGAGTTGGAAAATGGGGTCAACTTGTCACAAGCAAATCTGGTCGCTTAATTTTTGCTGCCAAAATCTTTCACTAGGAAAGTTTCAGTTTGTTTTCTAAAATTATCTTCATGCCACCTCCTCAAACTCCTACTCCCTAACCCTCACTTCTGGAGTGTAATGAAATTAACCACTTTCAAAGAGGGAAGTATTGGAAAGCACAGCAAAATGACAACAGTCTTGATGAAGAAAAATCATATGGTGTGCCCAGACAGTGTTTAGCTTGATGGAAGATTACCCAATAAACCCTTTGCCCTCAAGTTTTAAACTTGCTGTTTTGATGTCAATGTAGTGTCTGCCTTCTGGAAAGCATAAAGCAGAGTTTTTTTATTGGTTTGACTTTACTGGGGTTGCTATTAGAGGCTATCATTCTGCAGAACGTAAATTGTATGTGTGGCTGCAGAATAATAAAATCACTTTAATTCATTAGATTACAAATCTCTCAGAAGAAATAGCACTGGTATTTTCCAGCAACTGCAGTTCAAATAATGCTTAGTTTTTACTCGTCCAATAGTACAACTTTAGCTTGAGGCTTGATTTCTGCTGGGTACTCTCAGCTGATTGCACAAAATAGGAAAAGTAAGAATTTGTTATCCTTCAATGTACATGACCAATGACTCTCCTGAGAGGAAACACAGTGGGAAGGGAGAATTCTATTTAGCGGACATTACTGGGGCAAAGAAGTATGAAAAATAAATACTACTTATGTTAAATTTGGTTTACTTAAATACTTGGCTTGCAAAACTGTGAGGAACATTCGAAGCACTTTGAGTGCCAAGGGGTCCATGAAGATGAACCTTAAAACTCTGCTTCAATAGACTGTAGGCAAGCAGAGTAACCACTTCATCAGTTTAAACTGGAAATGTTTATATGCCGTTGAATAGGTCATGATCACAGTTAATAAGAGATGAAGCAGGCATTGTTTCTGTATTCCAGAGATTTTAAAGAGATTCTGTATGTCTAAATATGCACTAAATTACCTAAAGGGAGAAGTAGGGCTATGTAGTCATCCAAATATGCTTTATTTTATTTCTCCCTTGACCTAAAGTACCAGCAGGAGTTACACCTGAAATTCTATTAATGCCTTGACCTATGGACTGCATGGTACAACTTATCTCTTGACTACTATGGGTGCTGAAAATTCTTTAGAAAATTACATTAGAAAGCAAAGAAAAAAAAAAATCCATAAAAGAGAAGTTTTGTACTAATTCTTTTAATAAGACAATGTTGTTAAATACGAACATATTTTCCTCAGGGTGTTTCTGAATGCCAAATAACTGCAGACTGACAGAGCTATTTAGAAAGTTTTGCTATATAAGCGGTATGCTCATATAAGCTATTGTAATACAGGGCAAATATCCTACTGTGCTGAAGCAGAATGTTGAAGTAATTAATGCTGAAAACAGTCTACTTCATCCTAGAAAGAATAGAGGGTATGAAAGAATTATGATTCACCAAGTGAAAACATTCAATTCTCCTTTATGAATACAATAGCTCATAGGTTTCAGGTAGTTAATTGTACAGATGTTACAGAGTTCAAATCAATCAGACAAGCTGTAACTGGGTTAAATTCAATATATACAAATATATAAACAATATATAAAATGTTCCTTCACTGTAAAACTTTGTGGCGTCAGGTGAAGATAACAAATTAACTTTAATCTAATTACTTCCTTGATTATTTTCACAAAATATTTCCATTAGGCTCATCAGAAAAGAGTTCCATTCCTTGATGGTGGGCCTGGAGAATTTACTGGAAGTACCTTTTTACAGACAAGTTAGTGTGTCATCTTTCACGTTACTTTGAAAACCCTATGGGATCACAGAGGACCAGGATAAAATTCTGGTTGTGATGTGGGAAATTAGCATTTTTGTGTCTTCTTATGATGGACAACAAAGGAGTTCTGGATTGCAGTGTGTGGTGGCAGCTACCTTGGCCTTTTCTCAAACCAAAAGAAAGTCCTGTGACTTTCCCATGTGTGTGCACATCATGGTTAATAACAGCTACCTTGTAATGTCAAAATAGGGAGATAAGCCTTTATGAAAAATCTCTTACCTTCAATGTGAACTTATATGGCAGAATCTGAGGGGGGAAAAAAGAAAAAAAAGACCCAACAATGGAATTGTCATGACAAAGCTACGTAGATTCTCTTACTCGGATGGTTTGTCTGAGGTTTACTGATCCTGCTTGCCAAGTATGTGAAGGCACAGTCCAAAGGAAACGTGGTTGAATTTCAGGGGTGTGTGCCATTTGAGATGCCTTCCCAGCACTGTGAGCATGACCATTTGTCATCTTGCATTGCTGCTGGTAGATCTACTGCACACTTCTTGTGTTGTGTGCTGAAGTCTGGGGCTTTGATGTGAAATACACAACTTTAAAATTCACAGTAATTTGTTGTATAAGCTAACTGTAGTGCTATGGAATCCCAGTGAAGAGAAACATTGCTGACACTTCTTGCTCTCCTCAGCTTCCTGTTCTTTTGTTTAATTCCGGTTTGATTGTTTCCATATCCTTTGATGGAGGGAAATGACCATTAAAAAAAATTCTCCTTGTGATGTTATCCAGCTTATTATGCAGCATGATTATAGAAAGTTCTGATCTGAAATAGCAAAAAGAACACATAAAATAAGTAAGATGTTTGGGGTATTTTCTTTTGAATGCTAACTCAGGCTAAATGTGTCTTCTTTCATCAATGATTTAATTATTGTTAAAAAAATGAAGGCAACTGGCATTCTTTTTTTTTCTGTGAAGAAGGAATGCTATTTACTGGGGAAAAAATACTACTTAAATATAGTAATTTATTGCTTCATTGTTGGATTTACTAACACTTCCACTTATACAGTGTGGAGAATCCTATTATTTGTGCCATGTGGGATACATTATTTGATAAGCAGCTTCTACTGACTATTGTAGGAACTCTGCTTTTTGACTGCTGTGATATTTGTCTTAGCCAACAATGATGGATACTATTACGTATCTTAAATGTTATATTAGGCCACAACTTCTTGTGAAGTATAATCTTCAAAGGAATCATTTATTCATATGTGCACATAGTCATGTGTTCTTTAAAAATCCCTATAATTTAAAAATAACGGTGGTGCATACACTAAAGCAATAAAGAATAAAATGGCAAGGATCTTGTCTTATGATATATCTGTAAGGAAGTCTTGGCTCCCATAAAAATGAGAGCAGACTCTAAGATTTTTTTTCTTTCTACTGTTTCATGACCTGCCAAAGACCTAGGGTAACTCCTTACTAAAAAGTCTCCATCATAAAAATTAAATTCTTTCACTTGACTGGAAATCTATGTGTCAAGCCCAAACCAAAGTGCAGCCAAATTCCTTCACTTTTCTGGTCTTTGATGCCTTTTGTTTCTGATGCAACTAAAATAGAATAATTTTAATATATTAAAGTTGCTAAAACGACTGATAAATGGGGTTTTTTTACTTACAATAAAGGAGACAAGGGTTATATTTTTAGTCTTTAGTCACAGGAGAATGAAATTGTGTGGGTTGTTTTTTTTTTTCATTTAAACTGACTTGCTTCTTTGGGAATAAAGCTCACTTTTCTTTTAGAGTGGTTACAAAACTGCTCTTCCAAAGGCTTTCATCTCTTAATTCAATGTCCAAATTTTCTCAATAGGCTCTAAACCACCAAGCAAAACAAATTGTTGCTCCTGCTGCAGCCAGTCCACCTTCACTATCATTTGATTATAAATGTTTCAGTGGTAGTACTGTCTAAATATTTCTCTAATTCTGTTCCCAAAAGGGGAGGCTCCCTCTAATGACTTTATGCTGCAGGGGACCATTTATTAGTCTTGTTAGTTTACAGGTAATGCTCTTTTCAGAGAAAGAGAACTTTCTCTGTCCTGAAAACTTTAATTCAAATTAGTCCGTACTTGTTTTTTTCTAAGGTGAAGAGTAGGAATCCATGTATTAAAAAAAACAACACATTTAGATTTATTTTTTCCAGTTTATCAACAGTTTGGCTTATCTGTTCCCTAATGTTAATTGATTAATATGTTAAAAAGTAATTAACTGTTTGCTGAAACTTTTTTTGTTGGTTTTGGCTGTATATTTTATTCTTCATTGAAATTGTCTGCCAATTTCAGGATGTATCTACCTATTTGTCAGCATGGATGCATCTTCTGACTAAATAATCATTTCTTTGCAGTTCCCAAACAAAAGGTTCTGTTTTCCTTTGGCTTCTTCATTTATGTTACTCCTGGGAGACAATATGTCTTTGCAGCTAATAGAGCATATATGGTCCAAAGAGGGTAAAGGTTTTTGTGTGCAATTTTCCTCAGGCTATCTTTAAACACCACTTGAAAATCACTTATTTACAGGCTAGGTGTCCAAGGTGGAGGTTTAGGGTCCCAGTTCAGCAACCAGTGTAAAAAAAATAGAAGCTCTTAAATGCTGAAGTGCTGTAATAACATGTTCTTAATACATTTATTGCTTCTCACCTCCATTCCCATAACGAAAGTAGCTTTTCCCTCCGTGAATACCACCATGAAGGGTGTGTGGCAGGCCTTTATCTAGGGTTTTAGGAAGGTGGTAACATGTCAGAAAGTGTGAGTTTATATCAGGAATAAAAAAGTCTGTATATTTATGAATTTTTATGGTAATCTTCAATGATCTCTCACACTGCCTGTGTGACTTTGTGACCCTGGTTTCCTTCAGCTACTGGGACACCTATGAACTGCAGTACTAGATACTTGTAGAGAATTCATTACAGAGAAAGATATTAGTCAAGTGGGTCAGCAGCTTCTCAACTTTCTAAAACTTTTTAGACGGTTGAGAAAAGGTGTACACACTTTCCTCTGCAAATGCTGAATATTAAGAAGCTGTTCAGAAAACTGCATGCTGACTACCTTTTAAAATATATACAAATAATATTACTTCATTCAAGGTAGGACAGTGTAAATCTTTCCCATTGAATCTGACTTTTTGTATTGTTGCTTTATGAATTATTCTTTTTATTCATGGGTGGCTAATTGTGTTATAGTCCCACGTGGGGCCATTTTCAGGGCACTAACAAAATATAAATACTGTCAATTTTTGGTTTGGATCTCTGCACTGCAGTATTATGGTTTTGATTTGAGGCTAAGCCTATCCCAAAAACTACCTGACCTAGCTAAAGCTGTTTTTCTGTTTAAAAGAAACTTCAGGATTTATTCCATAGCAACCACAGAAATTTCATTTTTAAAAGCAAAAAAAATATTTTTATTTGGTTAATATATATAGTCTTCAATGTTAACTTTAGGTTTCATATTAACTTTACAGGCCGGAAGACCACATCCTGGGGAGTGCTAGATGTTCTGTTTTCATTTATTTCAGAGAGAGATCAGTGATGCAAGATAACATGGTATGGATTAATCTGTCTGTTGAGAACTATGAATATTCAGAGTAAGCCTAATGATAAGGAGAAAATAAAGCACGTGGCTCAGTGCCTCTAATATGTTTTGGAACTGAAGTCTCAAATTAAAATGCATGCAAGAAGAGACAACTATTCTTTGGCAAATTCTGTGGGGTGCTTTTGTTACTTTATCTTCAATAGTTGTTCTAGCTATTAAATTTTTAATCTTGAGTGACTGCTGATGCAATCAGTGTGTTAAAATAGCCGTGACTGACAAACACCTCTGTTGTATTCTTAACCAAAGTGAGCAAACATGCGTACCAAACCAGCTCACTGTAGTCAATTGCCTTACTTCAGTCAGGATTCAGTTAAGGAGGGTAATTTTGAGCCCAGAGGTGCAGGTGGGTGAGTGATTGTGCATGAGATTGGGGGCATAGAACCTAGAAGACCCAGGTCTGGGTTTGTTCATCTGGCTCCCTCAGTTGACAATCTCTCCAGAATGTGGAAGAAAGTAGTATATGGAATAATTTGAGAACTAAAATACATAAATAAACTGATTTTTCAGAGAGATTTTGGAATCTCCCTCACTGGAGATTTCAAGAAGTTTCTGGATGCAATCCTGTGCCATGTGCTCTAAGATGACCCTGCTTGAGCAGGGATGTTGGACCAGATGACCAATTGCGGTCCCTTCCAACCTTACTCATTCTGTGATCTGTAATCCATTAATTTCAGAAATCCAAAAATGCCACCCACGCAGCTATGTTTACCAATCTGACTTAACACTAAGAATGTTCAGGGAACAAACTTCACAAGAAAGAAAAAGAGATCAAATAGTTATAATTTAGAAACTGATGGATAGTGCCTTTTGGCCAAATTGAGGTATGTCCAATTCATCTTATTGGCTTCCCTGATCCTTTGGGCAAAGGAAATGTTGCACATTTAACAGCAGTCATTCTTACAGCTGAGCAAGGATTAAGCGGATTGAATAGCCTGGTAGACTGTGAACTGAAATTAAGAAAATAGATTCATCATGGAGTAATGGAGAGATGTGTTCAGATGGCAAAAAATAGGTTGTCATGTTCCTGTTACATAAAAACAAAACAAAAACCCCCATTTCCCCCCCCCCACCCCCCCAAAAAAAGGAAAAAACCCCACACACCAAAACCCCAAAACAAAACAAAAAATACAGGGGAAAAAATAATCAAAAAGGCAAACAAGCAAAAAAGAATAACCAAACCAACAAAACAACCTCTGGAAAATTACTTTGGGTCTCCAGGAGGGGAAGCATGCTTAGCTGTCCAGTAGAGAACAGCAGTTGTAAAAAAAGGGCAAGTATCTCTTGAAGCTTCCCTTTTGAAACCTCTTTGCCTGAGTTCAAAGATGGAGTTATCTTCTGAAAATGCAACCAAAGGGGGAATACTTGTTGCTTTTTATGTAGTAACTTTGGATTGTGACATTCAAGAAACAAGGCTACCCTCCTACATGTCCTTCACCTCAAGGGCCTTGAACCTGGAGATCCTGTAGAAAAAGACCTACCCTAATCATGAGTCAAGAATAGGTGGAGTTCTTTCCTTTGCTGCTGTTGAAGCTAAGAGGCAGTCTAGCGATGTGTACAAATTTATTTGGCTTAGTGGTAAAGCAGGCAATTTCCTGTCTAATCCAGTGTTCTTCTCTGAACTATTTTTTCAGCCCAATAATCCTTGTGGTTTGTGATATTTGTGGGTAGTTTATTGGTTATTTTTTCTTCCTCCTCTTTCCTGACTGTAAAGTAAAAGGCAAAAACATTTTGGACTTCAGCATGATCAGAAGTCAAAAGTGCATTAGAAACAAACTTGCTTTGCCCTTTGTATTCTTAGAGAACAGAGGCTCAGGTTGGACTGAAAAAAAAGGTTGCTTTTATTCGCAACGTGTCAAAGCCTGGATAATGAAGAATTCTAGGATGTGAAAAATATGGGTTTAAATCTCCAACTACAGATTAGCATTCAAGACTACTTCTTGTGAAAGTCTTTAGCCTCTAGCCCTGTGCATTCAAAATATCTGTTGAGACTGTGTTTGGTGTTGTTTTGATGCAGGTTGGGATTTGTTCTCTTACAAATACCAGAAGAAGAAACAGGATATAAGTTTCAGTTATCATAACTTGCCATTATCAAATACTTATCAGCCATGTGTTCTATGTCTCAGGCGTACGAGTGAGTCATGTTTGATTCATCTGAATGAAAGTTTAGGTGAATAAGGCTGGTTCTCAATTGACATTGGCCAGTGACGATGTAAAAGGAAATTCCATGCCCAAACTTCCTTTATGATTTTCTCTTCCTAACATGACATCAGGATTACTTTTTTTTTTGTGTGTGTGTGTGTGTGTGTGTATTACATGCATTTGGGTAAAAATAGCAGCAATTGAAGGCACATGCACGTGAAAGACTAAAGCAGAGCTTCCCATGGTGAGCATTAGCCTAACACAACTACTCAGTTATAGCTCAGCCAGTATAGATGTGATATCTTTAAGCAGAATTCTCTGTCCCTTCCTTTGATCTCTGTTGTGGACAGAAGCCAGTGGTATCATTCTTACCATTAACCCCTCTTCTGAATACAAATAGAGGTTATCAGGTGTGTTAAACAGGTGTTGATTAATGCTTATGGAAAGCTTTTGTGTTTTATGTCCCGCTTGGCAGTTGTTTAAGAATATGTGTCTCTGAGCTGCAGATCATATTTCCTTTGGCACTCAGCCTTGGGTTGTGCTCATCCTGAGCTGAACTTTGCTTGAAACTAAGAAGGGGGCACATCCCCAAATGACCACCAGAGACCCCTGAAATTGCAGTGACAAGTATCACATAAGGTTGCAGAAGCTTAACAATTGTGCAAGAGGTAGGTGGTAACTGTAGTAGATAGGCAGGTTTATGTAGATTTCAGTGTATATATTCACTTGCATTTTATTAGTTGGCATGATTGATTTGTGGAAAACTTCCACCTTGCACCCTGTGCAGAATAAAAAAGTCTCCTTTCTAAAACTGACTCTTTGTGTTTAGAGAGTTTCAAAATTTGGCAATTTATGATGTATTTATGATGTATGGGTCAGCATCTGCACCCTCAGAAAACTTTTTGGACGAAAATATACTCAAATGAATTTGTGAATTTCTTAGTTCTTATTTCAAATGCCAGATACTTTAGGGATTTGCTAATAAAGTTTTGCATGTATGTATAGACGTGTATATAAAATGTTTTATTTCCGTATGTTTTTTCCTTTTCTGTCCCCTTTTCCATTTTTTTTCTTTTCTTTTATTGCTATAGCTTATTTAACTTTCTTCTTCTTTTACTTCCATATTTATATTGTTTCTCCTCCTATTACCTGAACCAGTATGAATTTACAGATCTATTCAGTGTAAGTAATACTAATTACATACTGTTGGAGTCATAATGTAGTCAGAGATTTCTTTTGTATTTCTGCACTGAGTATAAGTAATTCCTATCAGTTACATAATATCCTAAACAAAAACCTTTTAATTTAAAAATTCTGAAGTACCCTGTACCATATTGATATTTGCACTTGTACAGCAATATGTTCAGACATCTGCACAGGCAAATGCTTCATAAACTCTGAAGTACTAAAATATATATATACACACATATTAAAGTGACTCACACCTAGTCAGATAAATAAGGAGCCAACCACAAAAGCATGAGGAAAACAAGACATACACAGAAATAGAATTTCAGGATGAAACTTGCAGTATGCATTTGAATCACTTAAATGGTGAATTTAATGAGATTAAAACTTAATCCTTATTCTTTTTGGAAATGGAATGCATTGATATACATGATGACAAAGTCAGTTAAAAAAGATGTTTTGAATAGAGCACCAAACAGATATTGGTTTTAGATGATTAAGAATCAGCCAAATGAAATAACATTGAGATATTTTCTAGTTCCATTTTAAATTCCTTTTGAAACAATATTTTTAAAGAGTTTAGAATCTGACAAAATTGTTGTAAGATTTATTGAGAGTGTTGGAATACATTAGGTAGAGGAAACATTTTGTTTACCAGTCCAGATACATTTTTTGGACTACAGAAGTTATTTGAAGTACATGCAAATCTTCAAGTGCAAACTGTTACAAAAATAGAATGCTACTTTATTTATTAAATCCCCTCCACTTAACTGAATTTCCGAACTTTCCTGGAAGATCATTCGTTTTACATATTTTTGGTTAGACTATAAGGTCAGGTCCAACAAGTGTGCAAGAAAGAATAATATGTCAGCAAGAAATAGTAACACTGAGGCTTTTATAACTGCTTTAGTAAAACAAAGAAGGTTTTATTAATTATGCTTTCATTCTAGTAGCCTCAAAAGAGTACCAAACATTTTTCTTCACATTAAATTTTCTGAAGTGAAGCAAATAATTTTGAATTGCAATTGGCTAAGTTTTCTATGCTTAACTTGTTTTTATCTTCCTATTTCCATTCACCAAAGTTCTTGCATTCAACTTTCTCTTTCCTCTTGAGTGATTCTTGCCCTGAAATTTGATTTCAAAGAGCTGCATAAGAAAGGATGAAGTATTTGTGTTGTGAGAACAATGTTTGTCAGAAAGCCTGAGATACGCTAAAGTGCCCTTCAGTGCGACAGAAGCATTTTTCAGTGCTGGGTGACACAGCACAGAGACGTCAACAGCAGTTCTGTTGGCAGCAAAATGAATTAAGCATGGTTTCATAAAAACCTGTCTCTTGGTTGAATTATCTCACACTTAATATAGTGAAAACCATCCTTAAAGGGTCTCTGTCTCTGTTCCTCCCCCTGCCCCATGGTTGGAGTTTTCATATTCTTTCTGTTTTCTAATGGGAGTTGAGCTCAGTGGGAAATATTAGTGAGTGTTTCCTCTAATTAACCATGAATTTCACAAACCTTTTATCATACAATATTATTAGGGTTTGTAATTCTTTGAGGTAAATCAATCCATATATTCAGCTGTGAGTAAAAGAAAAACTATGCATATTTATGCGTTACTGTACAAACCTCAATTTCTTAGGAAACCGGGCTAAAAGTGTTTTCGTCAGGATATTTTGATGCTAAAATTTGTGCACTATAGAGGTCAGGCAACAACATGCTGCCAACAGCAAGCTGTGGACTGAGCTGTAGACAAAACGAATGAAGTGAATAGAGGCCACAGCTTTAATAAAAGATCCCCAGCTACATTCTTCTGCCTGCAGGCAGCTATAGCCATTCCTCCCCTATTGACAAATTGTCTGACACTTTTCAGATATAAACTGGTTCTGCTTTGAGGTTACTGTCATACTCCTCAGGCCTGGTGAGGAATCCAGCTGAGGGGCTTTTCCAGTTCTGTAATATGCCCCTATTTTATCAGTGCTTTTTTGGGATTGACTTAGTGAAAGCAAAGATATTTCACTGCTATTGACAGCATTGGCGTGGGGGGGTGGTGGTGAGGGGGGAAAGAAAAGAGTTCAGCATGCAGGCAAGGTTCCACTGATAGAGCACAAAGGAAGATTTCAATCCCCCAGCTCTGTTTCTGTAGCTGCTCATGAGATTTTAACACTTCAACCAGATTAACACTGTGCAGCCTTGCTGAGTGCATGCATACAAGCAGCTCCTGGACTAAGCTTATTGAAGGCAGAAAGATGAAATAAACTCTTTGCCCTAATTTCTCTTAAGGCTTTGGAGTCTGAGTAACTGCAGTTCTGGCTTCTCATCCTTTTCAAATAAAACATGATTTGCCTTCCACTTTTTATGGCCAAAACCAGGGTATTGAAGATTTTAGCTAGGAGGCTGAGTAAGTGCCTGGAAAATCTTCAGCAGGTGATCTAGGCTTCAAACCAGTGCACTGCCAGTGCTTCAGGAGTGCAGGCAAACAAACATCATAAGTATTTTGGACACGTAGTTAATAGAATGTTAGAGCTGGAGAAATCTAGTTACCACAGCCAGAGAAGGGCAGAGAGACTGATGAAAACAAAGTGCATGATGACAGTGGAAAACAGGCATGAAGAGAAAAAGCTGACAGAAAACATTTGTAATTTGTGCTGACATTGAGGAAAATAGGATGCGAAGGGAGCATAAACCAGGCCTGTTTTATTTTGTGTCATTTTAATAAGCTCTAAGATCCTAGCTCTTTTGAATAAAAGGGCTGAAAATGAGGTTTGTTATATGATAGTTTTCAGAATTGCTATAACTGACGTGAACAGTGCTGTTACCTCTTTCATCTATGTAGATCATCAGTATATTTTGATGTGAAAAGAATGATTTCCTTAGTGTGAGTTCTGATACCTCTGTGCCTCACTTGCTTAATGAAAAGGGAGGGAGGTCTAGTGGTAGGACCCAGTCTGGTCTCTGAGAAGCAAAGACTTTGTGTCTTACTCTCTGTGGGTAAGTAATTTACGAGTTCTCAAAGCAACTTAGGTGTTTAAAGCCTACACCCGTAATAACTAGTTTGACTCCAAGGGTCTTTATCCAGGCTGAGATACCACTGAATTGAGTGTTTCAATTGCAATTTCTAACACACACGCGTATCTATATATACATCACAAATAAAGCACACCAAAATCACTAGTCACTAACAGCCACAGAGCTTTTTGTGCTCAAAGTAGAAGCCATTTAAGTTCATACTTTCAGAATTTGAAGCCTTTTTCATGTGGGTAATTTTTGGTCTTCATGTGAATTTCTTTGTGGGTATTCAGATTCTATAATATAGGGTTTTAGCTATTTGGGTATGCAACTAGACCTTAGCATTTCAGTTCTTAGCTGAGAAAAACTTCAGTATGTCTAGGTTTTATACACTGTTTCTTGCTGTGATTTTTGAGTGATGTATAAAATATTATGACTTTCATCAAGTCTTGTGAGCCTTTGTTTGCCATTCATCTCCTCTACATTTCGGCTTTCTACACTTCTAATAGATGTCTTCTATTGTTAACACAATTACACTGCTTTGAATGGAATATTTGCTCAACAGAACATACAGAAAGTATTGTTTTTGAAAAAAAAAATCTGGTGTATATTTTTGAAGAATGTCAGAATCATGCGAATTTCTGTTAACTTCATCTTTATATTCCAGTATATGACCAAAAATAACCAATACCTTTTTTCAGCCTCTAGGTGATTCAGTTCCCCTAATGAAAAGATTCAGTTGGCACTGCTCATTTGTTTTCTTACCTGGAGATTGCAGCATAAAACAATATAGTAGAAATTCAGCTGGACTAAGTGCCTCATTTTATTAGCATATCTGGGATAAAAATACAGTTAGCAAAACTGGTTACCTAAAACTATGATTTTAAAATAAACAAATCTGAAAACCTCACCCTGTGTTTACAGCCTAGGAAAGAATAAAAAAAAAAGAGAGCAAGCTGTTTTCGTGGTCTCAAGGTAGCAAACCCACAATTATGTTAGGCAGATTAGATAGCAGCGATTTCTTTTCCCATGCTAGTATGCTCAACATACTGGTTCAATAGCTTGGAGGTATGGATAGGCTGGAGGAAACCTAAGGACTGCAAGGGGAATGCAAGGGCAAATGAAAAAAAAAGGGAGTTTACCAGTTCACTTATATTTCTTTTTTCTTTTTCCAAAAAAATGGGTTTTGATAATTTCAATTAGTATAATAATATATCAGAAGAAATTATTTTTTTCAGTTCAGATTCTCTAGAAGGCTGCAACAGAACACAATATTACTAAAACTCCAGAAGTGCATTCTACTTTTATTATAAGAAATCTCCTAGCATTATTGAACTTGCAGTTTCTTTTAAATACAGTTATGAGTTTATTACTGTAACTTCAGCTTGTAAGAAGTGGACTATTTTAATGAATCTGCTGTCATTTGTAATCCCTGCAGGGAAAATGGATTTGCCCCAAGGTTTTTATCAGGAGGAAGGGGGGAAAAAAGCTAACAGTAGCTGAGTAAGCCTAGAAGGAGTTTCTGGAAGAGGAGACTAATAGGATTTAGCCTGTACTGGACATCCTGTAGAGACCTATGGCCGATAGGAAGAGAGACACTATTTCTAGGAAAGATGATAGAAATTTCTGTTAAATTGAAAATGAAAAATGTTGCAACACCTTTTTCTAGTTGGTCTTGAGACTAAAGATTTTGATATTTCTGGTTCCACTATTTCTGGTTCTGTGCATTCCTGGGCAATTCTACTGCAATATCATGATACCATAGAGACACAAGTCTTTCATGGACAATGCCCATAGACGTGCCATTTGTACTTTGAATAAATCAACAGGAGTCTTAAGTCATAGGGATTGTGTTTTACATCTTTCCAGTATAGCTTCAAGATTAAACTTATAGATCTACATGAGTGAAAATCAGAAATCTTTCAAGAAAGTAAAAAATTATATCTGTGCAGTACTAATGTCTCCCATCTCTGCCATATGCAAATTTGCCAGCCTAGACTTGCTTGCTCTATGAGATTGGATAAGACCACAGCCCACTGTGGTTTGGTTACAGGCTGAGACTTTGCACCAGGAGATACACGAAGAAATGTGATAAGTAGCAAAAAATTCAAGTGGCACTGACATATTACCACTTTTTCAGCAGGTAGGAAATATCATAAACACAACCTTCCCCACTACAGCTTTGTAAAGCACAGTCAGAGCAACTGCTGTGGGATATAAATTACAAAAGCCTCAGGGGGGAAAAAAAAAAACAAACTTTCACAATCTCTAATCTCTTTGATATTCTGTAGCAGACCAGCCAAATAGCCTTATCAGCTACTTGATTAGAAAGAGTTTTGGTTTAAATGCTCTCTCATTTACAATTAGAGGTGTTAATTCAATGGCTAAAGGTCAGGAATTACTCACTGCTAGCACTGTATCTCAGAAGCATATCCGGGAAATGGTCATCAGCTCAAATCAGAGGTGTTAATGTGCAATTAAAGGTCACAGTGGCTTTTGCAGAATGAAATCAGCTGTTCCCTAGATTAACTATGTCTGAAGGGATGGCTGCTTAGTTGAGGCAAGTATGCCTTCACAGGAACATTCCAGTTAAGCATCTGCTTTTCAGAGAAGCCAAAGGCTGTGATGAGACAGTTTTTATACCTGCTAGGGATAGTTTCAGTGTTTCTTCCATTGCCTGGGTAGAGATGAATTTAAAAAAGTAAAAGTGAGTAAATTCATTGTAGTGAATGATTCTGAATTGGTTGAAAGAAGGTAAACTTTATATAAATCAAAATAAAGTGTAAACAAAGGTAAGCATGCTTACCTGAAGCTGCAGCTTGTAGGTCAACTGCCAGAGTATTTCATATTGATGTTCTGTAAATTACTTTTTATTATTTCAATGCCCCTGTTTTACCTTGTCAATACCACAGCTGTTGAAATACACAGAATTACCTTGCCAGTTCCTTCTTCTGCCTGGGCAGAAATACACTAATGTGGAGTCTTAAGCTGATTATGTTCTTTTATACAACTTGTTCAGGTTTCTTTGTGATTCTTTTTCCATCTTAAAATCATTTTACAGCAAGTCTTAGGCTTCTCCTAGCATGGTATTTTCTGCAGAGAAAAGGGATTTTTCTACTCTGTTGACCAAAACATTGAGTGATGTCAAAATTCTTGTCAGGATTGAATATTGTCTGTAAAAATATTGAGCAGAATGGAAGTGGGGACATATCTGTAAGAAATTTGATTCAACAAAGCTTTTCAGCTTAAAAATTAATCTGATAACTACCAAGATTAGTTTCCCAACCAGTTATTATAAATTAAATTCATCCAGACTACATGACATATTCCTAAACACATAGATACATCTTCAAAACAGATATTATAACCAATTCAAATACACAGTGAGCAGTGGAGAGGAAAGTTCCTAGGAATCTCAATGATTAAGCACAGCTTAATAAAGAGACCACTAATTGAGCTGTAGTAATTTGTTATGTGTATAGTCTATGAGCCTGTCATCTCCTGCTGTAAATGAGTAGTTTTATTTTCAGTTTGATAAAGGCAGGGTAGCACATGTAGGCAGTCAGAAATTGTGTTTCTGAACCTTCAGTTCTACTATGAATTTTTTTGAATACTGTTACGTTCAGCCGTATTTAACTTTGCTCTTATCTCCTAGTTAACAAGCATGGTTGAAAAACGTTTGCAAGTTCACTCATTTTAAAGGGCATTTGCATGACAGAAATGTTTGTGTTGGTGATGCAGCTGCTCACAAACCACGTTTGACTTACATGCATATACTGAAAACTCTATTTTTACTTCGCAAGTGTGCTAGTGTCACAATCTGTGCATGAACAGGCATGCTGTCATCAGAAATGTTACTCTGATAACAAGAACAGTCTTCAGAGATGACACTTAATTACATTTTTTTTCTCCTCAAAATGCTTGTCCATCTATATAGTAGTTTTGCATCTAAAAATGTCCCAAATTATTAAGTTGTTCCATACATAAGAAAGCACACAAAGGTCCTTACAGTTGTTGACTTTTATTAAACTTTCCAAGATGTTAGGGTCGCTTCCTCCAGCAGAACAGAATTAGACTGTTCAGGCCATCTGCTCCATTCCGCCAGCATCCTTCAGCACTCACTAGATGGCTGTGTATCCTTATGAATGCTTCCTTGTTAAGTTTCTAGGAGTAGTAGTAATCCATTCACCATCTGAGGGTTTTCAGGAGTAGTGTGCATTCCAGTATATGGCTTGCTTACTTTCCCATCTAGGCCATCTTTCTTTAACTTTGGCTGAAGTGACCTTTGAGTTAAACTAGATTCTTTAGCTATAAAAACATGTTGATCTCTCTGTACTGAGTTTTAAAATGCTTCCTCAACCAACCTCAAATATCCTCCATCAAAGAGAATTGAGTATGCTGGCTTCTCAGCAGGAGTATTCTCTTTGCATATTCATTGTTTGGAAAAGAAAAATAGCTAATTATAGCTCTTTATCCTCTAATACTGTGGTGGCTTTATCAGTGTGGGGAGGAACACAAAATGAGGCAGTCATCAAACAAACATATATCCTCTTGAAAGCAAACTGATAACATGAGTTATAATATAAGCTGCATTCTGAGAGAGTCCTTAGTTAAATACCTATGTCTGGATTGTGCTCTCGTTGGGTTAGTGCAACCTAATACAATTTGTAACCCTGCTTGTTAACTGAGCAGCTGAACCAGTTGAAGCCTTGTCATATTCAGGAAGCCCAAAGACAAATGCATTTCATTATTGGCTGTACTGGCTACTCAAAAAGCAGCCACAAGATACTCTAAAATAGAAAATTGCTGGAAGTAACTAACAATTGAAACATGACACTTCAGTTTCCTTCTAAATTTTTAAATAGTCTTTTTCTTATTGTATATGTCAATCTCATTTCTTTCTTTTTTTTCTATGATAAGTTCTTCCCTGAAGTCAGATATTGAAGCAATGCATTCCACTTCCAAATTTAGGTGAGGGGGAATGAGCGTTTCTCCTTTTTATTCTTTTAAGCACATATTTCTGTTTTATGCAACAGTAAAATACAGCTTTCAATCTTTGTACATTTTTATGTATCTTCTATTCTGTTTTGCCTTGTCTTTCCACAGTAAAGTCCAGATATACTTAGCACTCTCCTGACATGAAGATATTTTTCTACTTTTATTAAATAATTTTAGTCTAGGCAGAGTATGTTTTTTGGATATTAGTTGGAAGTTAGCCATATAAACATGTTAAACAGGTAGACTGAATATTATACCATTGACTAACATCATATTAATCTCAGTTTTATTTACTATTCCTCATTTTACATCTTAATATCTAGCTTGTTGTCACATTCTCAGTAGATAACTGAGTTTTGAGTCTAAATAGCTACATCACTCACAGTTGTAGGGTTGTTTAAGATACTTAGCCCTAGTCCTGCATGCTTGACTTCAAAGAGGACTGGGCAATCACCAACCATATTAAGTTCAACAGGGGAAAATGCCATATTCTGCACCTAGCATGGGGCAACCCAGGATATACGGACAGACTGGGGAATGAGATACTAGTGAGCAGTGCCACGGAAGGGGACCTGGGCGTCCTGGTTGATGGCAAGTTGAACATGAGTCAGCAGTGCCCTGGCAGCCAGGAGGGACAACCCTGTCCTGGGGGCATCAGGCACAGCATCCCAGCCGGGCAAGGGAGGGGATTGTCCCGCTCTGCTCTGCACTGGGGCGGCCTCATCTCGAGCACTGGGGGCAGTTCTGGGTAACACTTTATAAAGCCTAATATAAGAAAGATATTAGGCTATTAGAGGGTGTCCAAAGGAGGGCAGCAAAGATGGTGAAGAGCCTTGAGGGGAAGCTGTATGAGGATCAGCTGAGGTCACTTGGTCTGTTCAGCCTGGAGAAGAGGAGCCTGAGGAGAGATATCACTACAGTTACACTTCCTCATGAGGGGAAGCAGAGGGACAGGCACTGATCTCTTCTCTGTGATGACCAGTAGCAAAAACTGAGGGAATAGCCTGAGGTTGTGTCAGGAGAATGTTAGGAAGAGGCTCCTCACCCAGCGGGTGGCTGGGCACTGGGAAAAGCTCCGCAGAAGAGTGGTCACAGCACTGAGACTGACAGAGTTCGAGGACAACGCTCTCAGGCTCATGGTGTGACTCTTGGGGATGGTCCTGTGGCCAGGCCAGGAGCTGGGCTCGGTCATCCTTGGAGGTCCCTTCCAGCTCATCTGATTCTGTGAATATGCTGCCCCAAGAGCTATTTACTGTCATTCTGTCTGATTACCTAGTTAGGCGAAGGGTCTCTACAGCTCCTTGATTTTATTTGGGTTTTTTAATTGGCTGTTTGTTTTTCTGTTGGCTTGTAGTGTAACTGTATAGTGATTAGATGAATTTCCTAATGTTCATATATTTCTGCATTCTGAAACTTCTAATTAATTAGAAGGGCAAAACCCCCTGTGTCCTTGAGAAAAATAGGACACCTTGGCTCTTCTAATTATATGAATATAGAATATTAATATATGATGACTCACTGTTATTTTACACAGCCAAAATTTCTGTCTCTGCTGCAGTGGGTAGGGTTACTTTTGAGATGAGCCACTTTCACCAGTTCATTTATATTCTGCTTCCCCAACTTCCATATTGTCAGAAATATCACTTTTGTCCCTGCCACTAGTAGGCTAAAAGAGGATAAAAGCTGTCTTGTGAAATACACTGGAAGGAAGAGAGAAATCATAACTTGAATTTATTTTTATTTGAATGTGAATTAAACAAGCACTGGGAATGGAAGCCTTAAAAAGATAAGAACAATTTAAATCCAAATGTCCGGTTTGAGTTTATTAAAATAAATAAATAAACTTCTACATACATAGCAAAGAAAACATCTCCTGAGATACCTGAAATCATAGAAGGTCATCAGAAAATAAAAAGGGAGCAGACTTGAAATTTAGTACAACTTTTTTGTTAGTGTGTGCATCACAATGAGTGTGGTTAAGGCTGGAGTTGGAGGTGAAGCTGTTGTGTGTGATGCACTAGAGTATAATTGAAAGGATTGAGTGGTGGGTTAAAATCAGTGGTTACAGCAGGAAAAGCAGTCAGCTGTGTGATGTGTGCATGTGTTCATACTTCAAGCTTTAATAAAACAGTAGGGAAGCACCATAGGTGTTCTTGAGTATGCTGCATACAAATTTTCAATAGAAATATATGCTTGATTGTCATTCTGAATGCTAGCAGAGAAGACTGAACAAAAGGATCTGGCTTTCAGTCCTCCAGTTAGAAGATGATTCTTTAGGTTACTATCTTGTCATACGCTGCTTGTCAGTTCTGTCTCTTTCCCGTTCCTCAAGCTTCCCCCACACAGCGCGTTCTGTGAGCTTCAGCTGCTGTTAGGCTCATCTTTATAGTCTGAGATACCTGTCCTGGACTCTCATGTTGCATTGTAGGCGTTCTTGGCAGTGTATCCATTGATTCATGAAGGGAAGGAACCATCATCACAGTTAAAGAACTGGTACTGGACTCAAAAGCACTTCGTCTTCAAGTACTTATTATTCAGGTCTTTCGTTTGGTCTAGAAATGGTAAAGATAGTGAGCACTAAAAGCAGTATAGCACAAATAAAACCAAGCTAAATGTACTAGGACTGCAGGGAACCAGTGTTTGTCAATGTTGTTTTCTTGCATCCCAGCAACAAAAACCTGACAAGCATCATCATGTTGTGTCTGGATTATCATTTAAATTGAATCACAACTGAAAATATGTTAGTTTAGAATAAATTCCTCACTTCAGATATGGGTACTAAATTAAACATGGACAGTGGAAAAAGTCTAGTAATCCTGTTACTAAGCAGCAACATCAGTAATGGAAACACTCTAGTGGATACACAAGAATATTTAGTCATTTTAAGAGACCTGGAATAGTCTGCTTTAAACATGTAGTTACCAGAAGCAGCTGGATCTCCCTTAATGCAATATTCCCATAGATTCATCTTTGCCCTACAAGTTTTTTATCTACTATCTATTTTCTCTGTAGTTATCTCTAGTCCAACATGTGGCTAAAGAATTCCCCCTTATCACGTACAAACCCAAATGCATAGGAGAGAGGTTGCATTCATGTACAAGTTAGCTGGCTTGTGTCAGAGGCCTCTGGAACATAAGGCAGGGATTTGAAGACACCTGTGTGTCTTCGCTAAGCTTGAGGAAGAAATAATGTTTTAAAAGCTAAGTGTAAGTCGGTCATGTCTATGATATAATGTTGTAGATAGAAATTTTCTGCAAGGAACAGTCTGAATCAGGTTATTTACCTAACATATAAAAATAGTAGTGCATTAGCTGTGAATTTAAAGAAGCTACATTGCCCCTGTAAGTGTTTGCTATGGTGTGGTATCTTGAGCAATTGCGGGGAGATGCTGTTCAGCACCCTTGTCAACAATAGTCGTGCACCCTGTCATATGTGAACTATTTTGCCATGGACTAGTAAGGAATTTCTCTAAAATAAATTAATTCTGGATGTCCTGTATATGCCCTGATTGTTGAAGTAAACCATGGTACAATAAGCATTTTATTTCTTTATTGAGGCGTTTTGCAGTAAGCAAGATGACAAGAGCAGTTTCACCTTTTGAAAATGAAAAAACTGGCCTCTGACAGCTATTACAAACCCCAAGAAGATATCTTCTCTTCTTCACCACACTGACCACAGTGTAGCACAGTACGTTTAGAACTATTGTATAAGATAATAAAGATTAAAAAAAAAAGTTGTATTTAAGGTCTATGGATTCAGATTGATGTGCAGTATCTGTTTCCAGTACTGGATGACTGTGAATTCACTGGCTTTCTCAGGGAGCAGTGATATACAATGATATGAGATCGATGGGGAAATTTCATTGAAACAGAACTGACTTTTATTGTCATTTCTTCATTTGTTTTCCTATGTCATTTATTTCTGCCCAATGAGATTTCTTAACTGGACTTTTTTTGATTAATTTATTTTAGACTTACCATCTTTAATAATATCAGCTTTTTTTGTAAGAGGTTCTTATATGATGTTTTATTATTACGATTTCAAAAAAATTAAAAGGTCATGAAGGGGTTATGACTCAATTAAAGGCCATGAGGAAAAAGCTTCATGTTCTCTCTCAGTTCTTTAATTATAGAGATTATGAATATCTAGGAGAGCAGGTACCTTCTCTGCCCTGATTCATTATTCCATATTGCAAAATCTATTATTTAAGTTCTTTTATATATAATTGCTTAAGAAATATTCTAACTTTACTATTTGAAAATAGACACTTTTATATAACCAAAATATATACCCATTCACAAATATCTGTTTGCAAAACTGTGGATATAAAGCTTACTTGAGTTAAAGAAGGAAAAAGAAAATAGATCTTTGCATTAATAAATGCATTCAAGTTTCTTTTGTGCTATAAAAAGATGTATATGATCATCCCACATTTGTTTCTTGCAAAATTGCATTACATTCATGATCCTCAGGGGTTTTGCTAGTTTGTTGTTGTTTTTTTTTTTCAGATATTGCTAGTGGTTTATAATTAGTTTTTGAACCTGGGATAAATACCACCTTCTTTTTCCCAAAAGATAATTAAGAGTATCCCAAAACAGGACTGGTGGAAGGACTGCTCTCTGATTAAATTGAGAACAGAATGTCTGTTCCTTCACATTTGGTTTTGTATTAAAACTTGATAATGATCTTCATTTACAATAGTGATACCCAAATTTAACCATATAGATAGAAAGAGATGAAACATCCCCTATGAAGAAAACCTAGGCACTTGTGGTTTTAATATAAAAAAAAGATGCCACAACTATTCCCGAGCTGCTGGATTTTGTTTCTTTAGCACCTTGCTTAACTTACCTGAATGCTAGGCTAAGTTGTAACAATTCTTTATACACTGTTGGTTTTTTTTCTACATTGGTCACCTAGGAGGCTTGCTGTCTGATATTTCTAGGTACTCTTGAAATAAAATTGTCTTGTGTTTGCACAATATGATTTATTCTGAAAAAATCCATTTAGATGTGCTTGTTACATAGAAAGTAAGTGGTTTCAGCAAGGAAGATATGCTAAAGATTTAAGTACTAAAGTATCAGTGAAAACTCAGGGAACTTATGGCTCAGTTTTCCTGTATATTTAGGTTTCCTATTATTTTCACAGTTGTTCTTATTAATTTGAAGAAAAATTGTCTCTAATATCACCATGGTGTTTAAACAAGATTATTTGACTTTTAAAGCAGTCAATCATAATAATTTCAGGTCAGTACTGAGCCTCTATCTTGTGTTGTTCTGTAAAGGAATAGCATGTTATGTAATGATAACAATGAAGAACTCAGTGTCAGATGATTAAGAGGAGCAGCTGGTAGATGTTGTCTCTCTGTTGGCCTCCTGGATGAGTAATCAACAAAGAAAGGTATCAGCTTTGAAGAACAACTTTAAAAATAACTACTAAAGTATTCCAATATTTATAATGCTATCAACAATATTTTGCAATTTAGTAATTTTAAAAAAATTAAATAATATTTTTTCACCTGTAAGTTTACTTTATAAGGAAATAAAACATGTGCTTTTTTGTTTTGAATCCTTAATGCACTGTAGACTACTTGTTCACAATATGCGTGGTTAAATCAGTGGGGCTGATTTTCTACTTAAATGTATGAATACTATGATATAAATACACCTGACTTTGTGCCAAGTACCAACTCACAGGACAAGACTCTGATCTATTGCTCATCCTTTGTAATATAGTTCTGGTCAAATTTTTCAAAGCCTATGATATAATCATTTAGGGATGGTCATAAAATGCCTGAGGCAGTCAGGCCTCCCATTAGCTGTTGCTGATAGCAAAGAGCCTAAGTCTTGTTTATCAGGTAGTGCAGTAATTGCATTTCAGAATAAAAGGTAGCCTTTCTGCTGAGTATAACCTTAAAATTAAATGTGGCAACCTAAGCACTGCAACTCGAATTGTTTTGCCTGTCTTTATTTAGGAACATCCTGAGAAAAAGGCTGTGGTTTGACCACTTGAGAGTAGCTATTGAGGAAGGTATTGAGAGTAGCTATTGTTCCTTTGTGAACACCTATATTCTGAGTTTCAATAGCATTTTTTGCTTACGAAGACTTTGATTACAGGTATTTGGCTAATTATAGATAGTAGGAACTTTTCTCCTCTAAATCTACTACCTGAACATTTGACTGGGTGTAGTATATGTGAATCTATATTTATTTATGACAGGATGAGCTTTTTAAGAGACCCAGGCTAAGCAATGTGTCTAATTTGAGATTAATATAGGTTATAGTAGAAATAACTAATGGACATGGTAGTTAATGGGAGAGGGGCACACTCTGAGATGAGTGATCCCAGTTAACAAAGATATTTGTATGTCAGAGTGAATTGCTTATTCAAGCTGTGTGAAGTACAGTTGACTAACCTGAACTGTAGACCTAGTGTGGCTAATATTAAGTGATAGAAAATGTAGCTTGTTTCTAAAAGTTATCCCAGTTTTCTGTATTTCTCTTTTTTCAACGCTGGCTTTAATTTCAAATATTTACAATTACAAATACATCAAATGTTCAAGATATGGGGACATACTGGATTTATTTAGGATTAGAAAGTTATTTCCTTTTTGTTTAGAAACTGGAGAGATGTATTGGGTTAATTCCCACTTAACGTGTTGAATAAAAAGGAAAAAAACAGGCGGTGTGGTTCAGGATTCAAGATATTGTTTGTGAGTGTTAACATCAAAAACCATTTTTTTACAGTCATAGCACTTGAAGGAAGAATTTGAAATCAACAGCAAAGTTTATCATTTGTTGTCTTAAAATTACTTCTATTATCAACAGAGAGCACCATAATTAGCACTGATTTGTTGCCTTGGCAGATTTCATACAACAGAAAGATTAAATCTGTAAGAGGTGAACTGCAGCTTTCACTTACTTTTAGTGAAAAAAAAGTGGAATATACACTTCATGTCTTGGGAACTTATACGATGGTATGTCACGTAGCCATTATGGACAAAAAAATGTGAAAAGTTTCAGGAAGGTGACAAGTTGTGGGTTGAAAATGGATGCTATAATGATGTGAAGAATGGTCATGAAACAGCAGGATTTTAGTGGACATGCAGTATTTTCCCAGAAAAGTATATACTTGAGACTGAGAATATATCACCTTTTTCTAGGCAACCATTTTCTTCTCCTTTTGCTGTATGTGTAGTACTTTATACTGTAAATAACCCTTGTTTGAAAAAAATATTATGAGTATAGAGTCACAGAATCAGATCTAGGAGGTCTCTGTTATACTGACAAATAACAGAGATTTTAGTTTGTAGAAAGAAATTTTGTGGTCAAACTTTTTGTTTTGTATTTTAGTTTTGTAATATTTTAGTTTCAGTGGTTTTTTTGTTTGTTTGCCTTTTTTAACCAGGCTGCTTACAACCAAAATAATTAGTGCAGTCACATTTGAATTAAAGAATAATGCAAAAATAAATTATCTAATGAGACTGGAAAAGGAAGTCAATACAAAATACACTCAGGAATCAACGCTGGTGTTGTCTCCAGAAAAATTGCTGTACTGATTGTCACGAAGTATATTGATGTCACTGTCACTATGACAACATTGTGACAAGAACTAGACACTCCAGGCTACCTTGTAAAAAGGATCTGACATCTATATATATATATATAATTTTTTTTTTTTGTATAAAAAGTAATAGAAATGAGAACCTCTCCCCAGCACAGGGTTTCATTTAAGGTTAGATGAATTGTCACAGGCATCGGATCAAGGTATTCCTGAACAAGTGACAAGCTAGCTTTTCAAGACAGGTAAGAACAACATATTCAAATATAATATGCTTTTACTTTTCAACTAGTAAAAAGAAAAAAAAAAGATTATTCTCTGAAACAGAAACATTTGTATTCAGGAAACAAGTGTTTTGATACATTTCTCAAAAGTATGGCACGATTTTATATCCAAGGATGTAAGAAACATTTGAAAGTAGTGTGTGTGTAATATAACTTATAACAGGATGGGGTTTTTTTCTGTATGTGGTTCTTTCTGCTCTTTTAATTTAAAACAATCTCTCCAACTTTATGTAATTCTGGTTCTGTGTTATTTTAATGAAGCCACACAATCTGTGATGTACTGCACTTTTTCTTTCCTTTTTTTGAACTATATTTTATCACCCACAGTTCTAGTTTATTTTCTCATTGTGTTTCTATGTGATCTCTACTGTCTCATTGATTTTAATGTTTGTGTTTTCCCACATCAGAGGTACTACTTGGTGTCAGCAAAACAGCTTGAAAAAATTGCACTCTCTGGAAATTCTACAATATTAACAATATTTTCTGTGTTAATCTACATGTTACTTTTTTTGCAAATATGTTCATCAATTATAGTGCTCTTTTATATATTTATTTTATATTAGCTGTTTAAAAAGAGAGATTATCAACATGATTTCAGCATGGAAAACCACCTAAATATAATTTTTTCCCAGAGGTATTTGAATTCCTATAATTCCTAAGCAGATCATAAACTCCTATGGGAAGTTTGCATATTTGCTTTGCTGTCTTTTACCTATGCAAGCCTGAGCAGATTTATTAAGATGTAGCTCTCTTGATCTTGATTTCAGTTAAAACAATTAGCTGTTGATTTCTAAACAGCATTGATAAGATAACATTTAGGACAAACATACTTATCTTAAAATGGTCATTACTACAAAATAAAATTTTAGTCATTTGTCAAATACAGCATTCGGACATTAATGAGAACAATGACAACTTTATAAGTTTTCTTTTTACATTAATAATTTTTCTGTTCTTCAGTTGTTAGTGAGACTAATTTAATTGGAAAACTGGATAAACCAAAAAGTTATTACTTAGCTAATATATATTCCTGGGACATAACTAAAAAATACAATGTTGAGGCAAGATTTTGAATATAGAGTTTGAGAACGAGCATATGTATTCAGGAATTAAAAAGCAATTCCATCTGAGGGGAAAAGCTATCAGGTTAACAGCAGAAGTCATTGCACCCTCAGTGCTTATTATACTGAGATCAAAAAATCAGAGTAAGTTCTATATCCTCCGAATACAGGCTTGAAAAGTTCCTGTAATGCTGTGGAGCCCAATGCATGTTATCTTAAAAAACAAACAAACAAACAAAACCAACCAACCAAAAACTTCCCTCCTCTACATCCATCAAAAAAGGGAATAGGTCATCTGCTTTTAAAATAATTGCCCTGAGATCTTGAGCAGGTTATCTGCTTTCTTCCAAGTCATATAAGTGCATTTAGGATTTTTCAATTGCAGTGTGTTAGATTACTTACTTTAAAAGCATTTTAATCTTGGGTGAAATTTATCTTGAAAAATGAATGTTGAAGACCTGTAAATTTTCACACCAGAATTTCAGTTAACAGTGCAGTGCAATGAAGTCATATGAACATACACTCTTTGCATAAAGGGATCAAGTAGCAACAAACAAGGGAGATGGTGTGGTCCTTTGGCTCTCTTTCACTCTCTGCCATGTCAGATCTCCCTAAAATGCCTTGTGTCTATCTAGAAGTGAGGTATGAGGAAACTTCTCTTCTCAAATGCACTTAAGGCTCAGCTTTAGCTGAAAGATCTTATCCTGTTGCAACAGGCACAGAAGGAGGGTATTTGCTCTGTGGATGGATTCTAGGCACAGATGAGGTAGGAAGACACCAAGGCATTAGACTGCAGGAGCTGGCTTTTCCCATTAGGAACCTGAGTTAAAAGCAGGCTGGGTGGCAGGGCCCAGGGAGCGGTGGTGAGTGGTGCCACATGCAATTGGCAGATGGTCTCTAGAGGGCTTCCCTAGGGCTCAGAATTGGGCCCGGTCCTGTTTAATATCCCTACTGATGATCTGAACGAGGGGATCGAGTGCACCCTCAGTAAGTTTGTGAATGACACTATGTTGGGTGGGAGTGCTGGAGGGCAGGAAGGCTCTGCAGAGGGGTCTGGCCAGGCTGGATTGATGGGCTGAGCCCAATCATGTGAGGTTCAACAAGGCCAGATGCCAGGTCCTGCGCTTAGGTCACACAAATCCAGGCAGTGCTACAGGCTGGGGAAGAGTGTCTGGAAAGCTGTCCAGTAGAAAGTGACATGGGGTTACTGGTGGAGCCAGTTACTGGTTACAGCCAGCTGAACAGGAGCTGTCGGTGTTCACAGGTGGCCAAGAAGGCCAATGGCAGCCTGGCTTGTATGAAAAATAGTGTGGCCAGCAGGACCAGGGCATACTGTATTGAGCACTGGTGAAGCCACATCTCGAATCCTGTGTCCAGTTCTGGGCCCTTCACTTCAAGTAAAATATTGAGGTGCTGGAGTGTGTCCAGAGAAGGGCAGTGGAGCTGGTGAGGGGTCTGGAGCACAAGACATGTGAGGAGTGGCTGAGGGAGCTGGGGGTGTTTAGCCTGGAGGAAAGGAGGCTCAGGGGAGACCTTATCACTCTCTACAACGGCATGAAAGGAGGGTGCGCCAGGTGGGGGTTGTTTTCTTCTCTCAGGCAACCAGGGACAAGATATGAGGACACAGCCTCAAGCTGCACAGGGGAGGTTAAGGTTGAATATCAGGAAGAATTTCTTCATGCAAAAGATTGTTAAACATTGGAATGGTCTGCCCAGGGAGGTGGTGGAGTCATCATCCCTGGAAGTGTTGAAGAAACTACTGGATGTGGCACTTTGTGCCGCGGTCTAGCTGACAAGATGGTGATCAATCACAGGTTGGACTCAATTATCTTAGACGTCTTTTCCAAACTGAATGATTCTGTGATTCTGTAAAAAACCCTTCTGCAGCCAGCAGAGGCTGGGGGCTATATTGGCAAGGGCAGAGAGACTGTTTCCCCTGATAGGACAAGCAGCCATCTTCTATTGCTGGCTTCAGAAAGTTCCAAGTCCAATATCCCTGGGCTCCATCCTAGCTCAAGCGTGTTCCTTTTCAGCTGTGTTCAAGCCTTGTGTCCTTTGGACAAGAAAACTTAGTTTTGACGTTGTTGTTGAAAAACCCAGAACTGGTTCTATCACTCCATGATTTTACTTCTGAGAGGGGTTAGTTTAACTCTGATGATGCTTTATGATATAAAATTTGACAAATCATTTCTGGTTGCTACTGACAGGCAGTAGGATTGTGGCCTTATTAAAATTTAAATGCTTTTTAAAACTTGCTTTGTTATCTGACCACTAAAAATATAATTTATTAGCTTTGTCATGATCAGTGTAAATGAGAAAATAATATATTTCATGTGCAAGTGTAAATTCTGATTTTTGAAAAATGGTTACATTAGTGGAATGACCATATTATACAAATGTGCGATCTCAGATTCTGTTCATGTTTCGAATTCTGTTGGAGCTTATAATATTTTCATGACTTTGATATTGGAACCTTCAGTACTTTAGAAAAGAATAAATATTTGCAAAAAAAATATAGAAAGCCACAGCATTTGCAGACCCAGATTTAAGTAACTATACCTATCAATTTATAGTAGTGTAAGCAGTAACCTGTTTTGGAAAATATAAAGAAGTTGTATTCAGCACTTACTCCGATGTTTTTATGATTTTATGGTTATATTGTATATTATGGTAATGAAAAATATTTTGTAAACAACACAGAAAGGATTAATAATCAGATTAATTAAAATTAACTATGTGCTTTTAGAATATAACAAAAATGTGAAGCTAATTCCTTCATTAGTGTTTCAAAATAATCTGATTTTGCATTGTTTTGAATAAAATTATTATCCATTTCTTCAATTGCATATTTTCGAGATCATATTAAGAGGTATAAATCTGTAAGACAGCATAATTCTGATCAGCACCACTGTAAGACTGGTGCCTTTTTAGTAGGCATTTTCACCTGCCGAGTATACTCTAAGTGGTAGTTTGTGTTCCTCTCAGAAAAGATTATTTACTGCTTTTAATCATGTAAGTGAATACGCATGAGGGAACGAAGCTGATTCCGTTATTTCTTTAACTCTTCAGGGGAATTAGTGAATCCCTAAACAGATGCAAAACCACTAAATAGCAAAGTTTTAAGCAAGGACATCATACAGATTCTGTAGATACTGCTGCAAGTTGTGATACACAGTTTATAGAGAAATCAGTTTGAGCCTCAGTTACCCATAGGTAAACATCATGCATAATAATAAAAAAAATTTAAAATATCCCAAACAAAAAAAAAACAAGCAGACAAAAACACCAATAAAAACCCCAAACAAACAAGGAGGAACCCCAGTACATAAATTATGCAAGTAAAAACCTTGATTTGATAGTTATAAAGATGGAATAAGAACAGAAATTTTTCTGCATTTTAAATTGTGCTTCTGTACAGCCAGACACATCATTTACACATTATTATGAATGGGAACTTTTTTTGTGGGCCTTCTTATTCTATGAATAGTTAATAAGTGGTGGGGATTTTGTATTGTGCTCTTTTTGTGGGTTTATTTTTACTTTTTAGATGCTGGCTGTTTGTGTTTGTTTCTTTTTTTTGTTGTTTTTTTTTTTGTCGAGGAGTTTAGAAGATTTAACTTTCATGTCATATGTCTTGCTGATTATGAATTATGTATTTATGTATTTTGTTATTTTTATACTTTTTGCTGCTGAGGGATTTTTTAGAATAACATTTTTATTTGGAATTTCATTTTTTTACAGTGGCAACTTCAATTTTAAATTAATCACATCTTGGCATTAGCTCAGATCAATCCTCACAAAACAATCATCCACAAAGGGTGAAATTGCAAGTTCCCTTTCAGATTGCTTTTAATACTCTTCCATGATTGCCTCTTCAAAAATAAATGGGTAGATGATCCTCTATTTCAATTTCCCATTCAGCCCTGGAGTAGATTCTTTAAACATGGTGGATACTTCAGACAAACCTGCTCTTTTTCAGAGAAGTAGTTGAGAAAGGCATGTCTCCACATTTCTTTTACAGATGGCAGATTTGCTTCTAGTGTTCTTGTCTTCTAAAATAACTGAGTGGCTAAAAGAGAGGGTATTTTTTCCTTGTGTTAGTATATTCTTTTTTGATCTGACAACTCCTCTATGATGAGATGGAGGCAAGCGAAACTGAGCATTTATAAAACATGTGCAATGTGTAATGGAAAATCTGAAAAATCAGAAATAATGGATAAATTATCTGTTGTTCTGGTTACCAACAAAGGCCTTTGTGACACAAATGCCATATGCTTTGTGTGCTGCAGGAATACTGAGACTGTTGCTGCATGCTGGGAAATACACGCAGATGAGCTCAGATAAAAGATCCCAGTGAACTTTGCACTTAATCAGAATGTGGATACGTGGTGTTGTTAGACAATTTTTCCTTAGAAGGGAAGAATAGTTATTCTAGGTATTGGTGGGTTAGTAATTATGGGAATGTCTGAGAGCAGATGGGCAATAGCTATAGTGGTGAACTGCTGCTTCTCTGCTTTGTACAGTCCCTTCTTTTATTGTTTCTGTCTCAAAGCCTGTGAAGCTTGGGTTGTCTTGAAATGTCGTTGCAAGGATTAGTTCAGGTTTGAGATAATGTTGAACACTTCCACTGTGTACCTGTTCCTCAGCCCTTTGGTGTGGTAGCGTGTGTCTGTATGCAGCCCTCATGCAGAATGTGGGTCCCTCGATGGTTTGTCTTGCCAGCACTGCTTGTGAAGAGTGTGAAAATGTTTCTCAGTCAGATTTGAATAATTATTTCTGCAGCACAGTTATTTTGTGGTATAAATCACATCATACACTCTCCCTTTCCCCAGAGAAAGTATCCAGGTAGCATTAGTACTACTGACAGTAGATATAAAGGCATTCATAAATAAAACAAAACAAACAAGTCCTTTTACTTTTTGAATAATCTCCTGATTCCTCTTGTCTCAGTGCATATAAGCAGCAGTTTTTCCCAAATATTCGTGTCTCCACCAAATCTGAAAAATAATGATTGACGTAAGCTACATTGCTGCTGATGAATCAGTGCAAAACCTGCCGCATGTACTCAGACATGACAGAGGTCATAAAGAGCCTTCCCATAACTCAGTCCTGCCAGCACTGGCCTCTTGATATTATTGCCTTTTTAGAGATATGTACTCACTAACATTACTTAAATCCAGTATATATCCCATTTCAAAAAAAGTTATGGGATGAATATAATTTTTAAATAATAGCAATGAAAAATGTATTTTGAAGTAGATTTTGTTTTGAAAATCTCTGTTGGCTTAAAATTTATATGGTGCCTTACATGTTTAAAACACTGTGTAAGTAATAATTAGTTTTTCACTTCTAGCTTTTAGCTAAACAATACAAGAATTTTATGATACGGAAAAGTGGGAGAGCAAAAATTAACAATATAGTGAAACATTCCAGATAATATTTTAGGAAATGTGTTCCCAAAGCTATCACCAGCCATACAGGATGCACTAATTCTTAGATTACAATTTTGACTATAGTCTTGCTATAAAGGAACTAAAGCAGAAATGGTATAAAATATTTAGCATTCCTGCTAGAAATTGTTAGTTGTAAGGGAACACTTATAATGTATTCTGTGTTGTCAGCTATGTGGGTTGTTTATTTGCGTGGTTTGGTGTTTTTTTAAATTTTTTTTTTCTGATTATTGAAATAATATCATTTCATCAGTTTAATCAATGACATAATTTGATAATAAATAATAAGTATGACTGTGTTTGGTGTACTATCTTTCAGGATTTCTTTCCAAGTAGATAGAAAGGCCTAATGGTCTAATTGCTGTAAATGTGAGTTAAATTTTTGATTGATTTAATGAAAAAACTTTCAGGGATTTCTGTTTAAATATGAGCTTGCTAGCCAGGTAGGCTGCCAGATCTTGTTCCATGTTTAGTCAACTTTATATTTATCAATTTCTGTGAATTGTTAAGGAGACCTTTTTATAACTTTAGCTGCATGCAATTTTTTCATCTGTGAAAACATTTTCACAGAGTTGCTGCAGAAATAATCTGTAATTTAACTGATTTTTTTTCCCCAAAGGAAAGCCTCTTTCAGCTTTAATTTCCTTTTTTGTTTTTGTTTTGTTTTGTTTTTTTCTTTCTAAAATTTTACTACAGAGGATACATTTCTACTGCACTATATTTCAGCTTGGTTGTCTAAAACCAAGAATCTGAAAATTGCTGAACAGTGTACAAGTAAATTATTATCTCATTGCTAATAGCAGACTCATTATGAACACATTTTATTTGCTTTCTGTATTAAACAAACTGTATCAGGAACTAGGGGTATCCAAACTGTGGTCAATGATGGATGCCCCAGTTTGTGATCCATCAGGTTGCAACATGCTCCGCCCATGCTCCATCCTTTCCCTCTCACAGGAGAACATTACTACAGTCTTTCCCACTCATATCCCAGCTACATGGCGGGAGCTGTTTTAAGTCCCATAACTATCTAACTATATATGTATTTTCTATAATTCATGCTGTCTATACATACATGCGAAAATAATGTTATAATATGTTCAATTATCTTACATATTTAAGAACATTAGTTTAATATTAGTATATTTTAAGTGTCATGTTAAATAAACACCTTAATTCTTAATGGAGGTGTCTAGGAATTACGCTCAATGTTTCCAGTTTTTCATGTGTTTAGTTACAGTTGGTGTATGAAATTACTGAGAAGAGTTAAGCTTTGCCATTTTCCCTTAAGACATGCATTATGTCTGTTTGTTGTAACAAAAGTTGTTCATCACAGCAACTCCTGTGACAGAATGGTGTAATTTTATCCTGTATATAATCTGTGGGCAAAGAAGTTATAAAATGTAGTGAAGCACATTAAAGTCTTTATTTGAAACAAGTAAGTACTGGTAACTTCTGATCTGGTTCTTAGTCCCTCCTGCTTCCTGTGGGGATTGCTGCTGGAAGGTTTCCTGATCCTCTGAGCTGGTATCACACAGAATAGTATCCTTGGAGAGCTGTACTTTAAGGAAGCATCCAGTCACCCCAGATGTCAGCTGTGTTGCCCTCATAGGCTGCCTGGCTGAAGAAAGGGCTGTAGCAGCTCCAGTGATTACTGCATTGGTGTGGCTTTGTGGCACTTGAAGGATGCACCGACAGGGCTTGTTCCAAGCAGACCTTCGCAAAAGTAAGGATCTTGTAAATTACAAGGTTATGGGATTAAAGTGCTGTCTCTATCTTTCTGTCTTTTGACAACATCATTTCGTGAAATTTCAGCGAAATCCAAAAATAAATGTGTAGGAAAACCTGTTTTGAGATGGGAGTTTTGATTGGAGTATAACTTATCTGAACTGACAGGTGTCTTTCAGAGGGTGCTGAGCTTCCCTCTTCTGCTACAAAAGCAGAGAGAATAATAGTAGGTTGAATGTGTATTAATGTGGCATATAATACGTTCTTTGTGACAGAAGAATGTCAATGTTTAGAGATTAAATCAAATATTAAAAATTGGGTGAAGGGATGCAGCTGGATTAAGTAGAACAATTAGGGAAAAACCTCTGGTTGGTAAATAAAGTATTTTTCACTTTTGAAAAAGAAAAATACACTGCGAAAGCACCAGATAAATAATCTTGACTTCAAATTGAAAGCCTTTAAAGTATCTCAAATATATGAAGTAGTCAATAAAAACTTGATGGGAGTTTTAAAGTAGAAATTATTTTTGTATATGCATGACTAAATATCCTTTCAGTTAGAAAATGGAAAACTAAACCTCATAAAGATTTGCACTACCGTGACGTGGTCAATATATCTTCTCTAAAACTGTTATAAGAGTTCTGCAATATTAGACAAAAATCCCAGCAACAAAATGAAAATACAGGTGGAAGATTTGAACCACAACTCACACAGAAAGAAACCAACTTTGTTGTTGCAGGTTATTAGAACCCACAAAATTAAGGAACAGAATAAGATACGGCACACGTGATCATTTTGATACTGCTTTCATTTTTTCTTCATAAAAGTAAGACCTAGGGCTTGCGTGATGTTCTGAGATGCAAGTACTTCATGGCATTTTGTTTTGAAGGCTCAGAAATGAAGGCTAAAGGAAAGAGAGACAATAATTAATGAAAAAATGTGTACCATTTTTAGTTGTGCTGTTTCTTTTGGCAGTTTCTTGCTCACAATAAATTTATAAGCTTAAAAATGTGTTTGTAAGAGGAAAATAAAAGGGTAAAAGTAGTATCTGATGGAAGAACGTAAAAAAGGTTAAAAATTTCACTCAGAAATACACTTATTTGGATATTTGAGAATAAGAATTATGAGGTTGCACTGACCCTGATATTAAAAAAGAAGAATTTTGTGTGGTTTTATTAGACTTAAAGAAATCTTTATTTTTCTACAGAAATGATGGTGGTAAAGGAATGTTGGAAGAATCTTTGAAGTAATTATAAGCATATAATTTAAATAGGGACTATAAAATCTGTGAAATACATAGAGCCTTTAATTTGATGAATTCTGATTGTAAAGCATGTGCACAAAGTTACAATAGCTTGACATAATATATGGGCTCAAAAAACCAGGATCTTAAAGACAATTATAAAACCACAACATTGTCAAAATGTCAGCCATCTACAAAGGAAAGTAAAATAAATCTGATTGATGTTCATTAGATTATATTTTGACAATGGCTAAAATTTTTAGGGGGGTGTTTTGTTGATAACATTTATAAAAAGAAGAGCATGTTTGCTTTATTTTATTTTGATTTAAGAGTTTATATTGATAAAATAGCCATTGCAACGAAAAAGAGTAGTAAAAATAAACCTAAAAAACCCCCTTCAATTCACAGAGAAAGAAAAATACACAACATCCTCCTTCACAGTTGGTTCTGGAATATCTTCAGGTATTGCTGTCTGCCAACATGAACAGTTAACATCTTGACAGCTTAAACCATGAAGCATGGAAAAATTAAAGTAAGCAAAACTTGAGTGAACTTGAGAAAACAGTGTTTACCATAGGCACTGTTGTCAGATCCAGTCAGTTGTTCTCCCTCATAGGTTTTGCATTGATATTCATTTCATTATGACAAAATCTGTGGATTGACGTAAACAGCCTGGATTTTGCACTCTGTTCAGTTTGCAAATCTTGCTGATGCTCTAGGCCTGATAGCTAGAAGCTCGGCCAGTATGCAACCTGGACATAATAGTACATGTCCAGCAGTACAAAATATAAAAAAAAGAAACACACAATCCACCCCAGGTTGTAAGCAAGGATAAGTGTGAATATATATGGTGATGCTCAGTGCATCTGGTTGTTTCGAAGGAATTGAAAATACTTATTTTTGGTGGCACTGTGATCCAGTTCCAAGCAAGGAAAAAATGGACTTTTGCACAGAATAGGGTGGCATTGTGGTAAGACTGCCTTGAGCCTCGGTGGTTTTTAGAGTTTTCTCTTAGGAAAGTTAGTTCTCTTAATGCTAAGCTGCTGTGAAAGATGGAAGTTAAGCCCTCCTTATGTATTTTCTTAGCTGAGTGTGGTAAAGTAACTTCACCAAGGCCAGACCTTGCTGGGTACATCTCTCAGGGGCTTAACTGCATAGTTAACTGCATCCTAAACAGCTTTAGGCTGATTCCAATGGAGCTAATGAGCTCAAAAAAGGCAGTGATATGACTTGAAGTGCTTAAGGATATAACCCTCCTACGTGAAGGTGCAATGGACACAACTGAAATACCAGAAATTCTGTTTAAGAAGATTCTTTCCTCTGAGGGTTGTCAAACACTGGTATGGCTTGACCAGGGAGTTTGTGGAATCTCCATCTTCAGAAATAGCCAAAACCCCACTGGACACACTCTTCAATAACCTGTTGTAGCTTCAGCAATCCTGTTTGAGCAGGATGTTGGGCTAGATGATGTCCAGGGGTGCCTCCCTGTCTCAGCCACCCTGTGTTTCTGGGTTTTGTGTTGTGCTGTGCTCCTAGAGTACGCACAACTGGAAATTTAACCATGTATGGAGGAACGAGTAAGAAACACAGAAACATTTTCTAACAAGAATTTCAGATCTCACAGAGTTCAATGAAAGGTGGCATTAAAGGTGAATCAATCACATACTTGAGACATTTTAATCAAGATATTTGTTCAGAGAGAAATTGTGTAAATTTGAAAAGAGAAAAAAAGGCTACAAGAAGAAAGACTATAGAACCTTAGTAATATTTAGAGGTAACTTTAAATGTTTTATTCTTTTTCAAGGCATAGAGGTAATGGTACCTTATAACATTTAATTCAAATCATTATCTAAAGAATTTTTGTAAGGGATTTAAATTAAAAAAAAAAAAAAAAAACCACAAAAACAGCTTCTAGAAACATATTGAAAATTTAGCCTCAAAAACTCCAGGATGCAGTAATGTTATTTTAGAAGTGTGTTAATTTCTAGAATGGATATTGTTGAAGAATTGGAACAAGTTCAATATTTTTATAGCACATTCATACCTAGACCAGGTAAATATACAAAACTCTTGAATATTCCCTTAGGTTTTAAGGTTTTTTTCACAAACAGAGCAAACAAAAGAGATTGATTTGCAAGAGTGTTTGTGCATCAGTAGCTTTAACAAGTGAATTATTTCATTAAACACAAAGAACTTTGAAAAACAAACTGAAATTAGATTCATTATTTATCATTCCATAGAACTGCATTCCACTTTTCTCCAAATATTGATGAGTGAAAATTAAAGGGCTCTAAATCTAAATATTGTGTGTTAGCCACAGTAATATGCAGCTCTATAGTCCTGTACTCCATGTGCATGTGAGGAATAAAATGGTATAATAAATGAACAGGATTTTCTGCCCTCTACAAACATGTTTTTAAGCTGTTCCCAGGCAGAAATTAATAGTTTGCCTTGAACATGTCTGTGACTTTTTAAAGTTACATGTTTATGTGTATGCATGCATACTTCTAATAAACAAAGATGACATCAGTGTTTCTGACATAGAGAGGAGCCTGGATGTACTCAGCACTAAATAGATATTGTAAATTAAAAAATGTTCTCTTCTTTTAGACTTAAATATGTTTTTGAAGAGGAAAAATGAAGACTTGAGTCTAAGCCTATGGAATTTAAGATGTCTGTTGCTGATTTCATTGTAGCGAAACCAGATATTTTTCTGGTTGTGAATTTTGGTATAGTGCATAAGTCTCTGAATCAAAGAAAGAACTCCCTGAAAAAAATGTTAAACATTCCAAAGAAGTATCCCTTAAAAGTGAAAAAAAAAGAAATCTAAATCAATCTTGCACTAAAGAAAATCTTTACATGATTTTTTTTTTCTTCTAGAAACTAAATGAGTGCTCAAAATAATTTGGCTGTTTATAACAGCTACATGTCCCTGTAAGTATAAGCAGAGTCCAGCAAAGAGACTTCCTCAAAAGTTTTTTGTCAGAAAAAGAAAAAAATGAAGATGTACTGTTCGGCCCACTTTTTGTACTACACAAATGTTTCAGATGTAGGGTAGAAGATTGCTGCTAACCAAACAGGGCTGCTTTTCAGGTAAGTTTATCGTGTTTCTCCACAAAAGATGGCCTCTGCATACTAAGTGTCATTTCAGAAGGAGGATTTATATCAGCCAGCACTTGGTAGTTCAGATAGCAGGAGGGAGGATAAACTTGCCTTTTCCCAGATCTTGTGGTGATGGACACAGTGAGCACACTCTGCAGTGTTGATGCTGCTGGCACTGGAAAATTAAACTCCTGGACACTACTGCAAGGAGAAACAGAGGGAAAAGTTGTAACTTTTACTGGTTTTGTGGCGAGGAAGAAATGTTCAAAATGAGTGTAGCATTATGTTTTCTTCAATCAGCCTATTTTCTTCAGCTGGCTCTTGCCTCTGGGTCTCGGAATACAGAAACAGTTGATCTCTGTAACATCTTGCTGTATGCTTTAAGAGCTTTAATCTTCTTGCTGCTACAGGATATATTATCCTTAGTGTTAACTTCAGTGTGAGAAATACTAATGGTTAAAATGTGTGGGTAAAAGAGATTAGAAAGCTGGAGAGACAACAAAAAGAGGAACGAAGCACTGGAGAACAGCTCGAAGGCCAAAAAAAGAGCATCACAGCACCTTGGTTTTAGTGTTGACAGATGCTCTGTCTTAGGCCATGTTCTCCCAGCAAGAAATGTACACTGTTATTTGAGAGGTATACCTTGTAAAAGAAAAGGCTGAACTGTATATTCTGAATAGCACAAACAGCAAATTATATAATGAATTCTGTTTAAAATTATACAGGTATGAAACCACTTCAGTCAAAGTGAGAAAATAAGGCCCCCATATAATAGAAAAGTCAGTTTTTGATGATTCCTGTCGCTAGAGTTGCTTTTCAGGGTTGACAGGTCTGAGAGACATTGTCTGCAACCTTGTCAGACAAAACCACTGAAATGGAGTAAAACACCATCAATGGAATACTAATGTTTTCTTTATGAAATGAACTTCATGTTTCCTTAATAGCTGTGAAATTGTGTGGCAGTTTGCTATTCAGTGCCCAAGCATTCATATCACCAAATGAATATTTCTCTCTTCTTATCTAACTGAAGGAAGTTAGACTTTTTAAAAAATAGATCGCTTGTGATTGATAGCATTAAAAACATCTTCACAGATACTTTTGAAAGCTTCCAAAGCTGCTTCTGCTTTTGTGTCCAAATGTTATTCCACAGAGCTAACAAGAATTCATTTGGTAGCATCTCCTAGTTGAAAATTGTTTTGACGCTCTTGTAGAAAAAATGGGCTGAATGTTACCAAAGCGTTTATAAACTTCACCAAGGATTGGTAGACATAAGAAACAAGATTATTTCAATCCTGAAGAACCTTAATTGAGGTATTTAATTGTGGTATTTAATTGCTTCACCTTTCAAAAGCTGATATTTTGAGAACTATGCATTCTTGATTAATTTCTTTATTTACCCTCGATTTTGAGAATGATTTTTTTTTTTAGTTATTACCCAAGCTATTCTTCCCTGTGTTTTTTATAGTATTATGTAGACTATTTTCCATCAGCATCGTAACTACAGTGTGTGTAGAGAAACACAAAATTAGAGGAGGAAGGAAAATAAATTATGTGTCAATACTACACTAACTTTGGCCCCAATTATTTTGGAAACTTCTGTGCATCCATTTTATGAAATATAGTTATACAGCTATGCTTATTATTTGTTAAGTACCAGTGAAGGCTAGAAACTCTACAAAGCGAAAAATGAATGCCAGTTTTGTCCTGTCTGACAAACAGTAGAGTCAGATTGGTTGTTGAGTGCAATTATAGAAGCATTCTTTCTACATGGCTTCTTTCTTTCCGTCAAAATTATAGAGGCTTTTAACAGGAGTTTGACTGAGAGTATTGTGTGAAATAAGGATGAACTGTGTCATCCCATGGTGTAGATCTAATATGTAAATTCTATTTCAGTGGAGAACAGTAGAGAAGACTACAGTGAGTTGTCTCTCATTAGAAATTTTGGATTAATTGATTCTCTGATCTTTATTTTGACAGTTATTCTTAACCAACATTACAGCAGCGATAGCAAAAAAAATTACTGTGGGTTTGATAGTTACTGGAATATAGATACAGATATATAGATATATATAAATAGCATTTACTCACACTGAGTGTATTTCTTAATCAAAGGAAATATTCATATTCTAATTTATTTATATCTTTAATTAATGATAATGGGTTATACAAAGTGATTTCAGCATATTTACTATCATATCCCTTATAATTGCAAAAACAATTGTCTATAAATAATTGCATAGTATAGGACTCATCAAATTATTCCTGACATATAGGTATTTTCCACTACTGTAAGGAAATTTTTTGATTACAGGTAGTCAGCTGGAATTCAGAAAAAATAACCTGATAGACTTTTTTCTCATGTTGTATTACTAATTACTGAAGATTTCAGGGCACAAACAGACTGAAATACTACATAAAGTTCTATGGTATATTATGTCTTGTGTTCAAACCTGAAGTGCTTACAAATGCAATACAAAGGTTATTTATTTCTTAAAACCAGAGTAAAATAATTTAATATAACTTTGATTTTTTTTTTGTAAAAAAATGAAACTATTTTCATATGTAGTTGCTCATACTTTCATACTTTTCTTATAATGTTAAGTTCAGCATCAGGCTTAAACTCTTAAGTTCCTGACTTCTGTAAGCATTTGCAGGACATAGTGTTGTTATACCCTATGCTCATACCTCTTAATGAATAGTTGTGGAAGGATTTTTATGGCCATTTGAGTTCCTTCCTCCCTTCCTTCCTCCCTTCCTTCCTCCCTTCCTTCCTCCCTTCCTTCCTCCCTCCCTCTCTCCCTTCCTCTATTGCCACATTCCCATGATTGAGAGCACATATTAGAAACGTAGCTGTCATAGCCTCCCCTTACTCAACCAAGACAAAAATGCAACCCATGAGAACAGCTCACACCATACTGGAAAAGGTCAGATAACTGAGCCTCTGCCATTCTTTATATCTTGCCACTAACTGTAGAAGAAAGTTCACAGATAGATTTTGAAGATACTTATCAACAATATAAAATTACATATGGTAATGTAGTTTATTTCAAATGCATTAAATGCTACTCCAGTGCATATAAATCTGAATGACTGAAGAAATAGGTTAAATAAGCAGTTTGGACTGTGAGGAAAATTACCAGTGAATGAGCTTCTGATCATGCAGACAAGTGATGAAAACAATTTCTAATAGTTAGATTGGTATAGTACTTTTTAATATAAATTGGCTGTTTAAACAATGCTTCAAATGTGATGACCCTGTTGTTGTGAGATTTTCTCATGCCAGTATCAAAGCCTTTTTCATTGGTTTGTAATAATGAATTCAAGGGTTACGAATTTGCCAAAGGCTACTTTGTGCAAAACTTATTTCCATGGGTGAGAACTCGCTCACGTGAGCTGTTTCACTCATGTCACAGGAATTCCTCACGCAAACATGTTCCACCATGTGAAAAATATTGTTTTCCAGTCTTTGAGTGAGAAACGAGGTTAATTTAGTGAAGTGTATGTATCAATTCTTGGCAATTTGATGATGGTAATATAAATTCCTCTAGACTGTGATTAGCTTCTGATATATTCTTAGTGTAGAATAGTGTGAAGATCAAAATCCATGTATTTTTCCTTTTGCACAGAATGTTGACTCGTGTAAGTAATCCACACAAGAAATTTCCAAGGTAGTTTTGAAATCAGACCATGACAGGACAGTATTGCTATCCTAGCTGTTCCGCTGTTAATATTTCAAGTTTCTTGAAAAATATTTTACATTTGTAATGTTACTTTTCTTAAAAGACCAGGGCTAGAATCCTGGTTCATAACACCTACAGTACCTGCTATTATATCTCACATATGCTATCATTCCTGCCAAGCAGGCAGTGTTGGAAATCATAATGCTGTCCTGCTATTAGGTGGGAAGATCTCGGTTCAGCAAACCAATAAATGTACTCTCTATTTGGAGATGACACCTCTGAATTAAAAGAGATGAAGCCTAAATTGCTAAAATAGAAAGTCATATATAATATATATACACATTTAGTTTTGGAGCTGAGAACAGATGCATGTTTTCCTTGTCACATCACAGTTATAGCTTAGTGAGACTATTGTAAAGAAACTTATGCCATGATTTGATAATTTCATACAGCTAACCCTTTTCCACCTAAAATTTGGGGATGGTTGGCGCTATCCTTAGAGTGATTTAATTCAATATATGGGGTGAGTCTTAGGCACTCATTTAAAGACACCTACTTTTTCTCTAGAAGGGTAATAGGTGTGAGCCCATTGAATATGGTGATAATTTCAATAGTATGGTGAAATGTAGGAATTTCAAAACCAATTCTCAGTGTTTGAAATAGTGTTGATTTATTTGCAATAGCAGGTATGTGGCAATCTGCACTCAATTTTAGGGTGGGAGAGGGATATCAAATGTTCCCACCTTTTTATTTTAAGACAGACATAATGCTAATTTGAAGAACTATGCTGAAGATTATTCTGAAGATTAGGAATATAATAGAGAGGAACTATTAAAGGTTATTTTTTCTTTTGGAGGAGATCGTTGTTCTGATGTACAGAATACCTCATTCCATACCTTGCCTGGGCAATTAAAAACAGATCCTGTAGCATAATTTATCTTTTGAAGCCTTGGAAAGAATCCAGAAACAAAATCAGTTTACTTCTGTTTCAACTGATGCTGTGACGCATCAATGCTAGGTCCAAGTATGGAAAGGTTTGCAGAGTTCTTGCTGGTGGCTGCAATTAGGTTATACAAAAGCTTCTGCCTTCTGGAGTTTTGTTCTACTGCATAACCTGGCTACATTTTCATTCATGTAGAATTGAGATTGACTGTGTACCTACAGCTATTTATCTTGAACTTCATGTCTTGTCTGTGATTGTTTTTTTCTAGATTAGTTGTAAATTAGGGCATGAATTTACTATTATAATTGGTTGATTTTGAAATTGCAGAATTTACTTATTTCCCACCCAGTTGTTATCCTAAGTGTAGCTTGTCATTTAAACAATTAATTTGAAAAATTATGTCGTCAATGTACAAAGAATGATAAAAAGGTACATAACAATGCAAAAAAACATCTTGGATTTTTTTTTTTTTTTTTTACATTTTCTATTTGTTAGGAATATTTAAGTACGGTAGCTGTATTTACTGACTATGAAAGGTTGCTCATACTAATGGTGACTCACTTATCATTTTGCTGAGTCTGTGATTAGCAAAATACAATAATAGTACAGAATTTTACTGTAATTTGGGACTTGGATCTATGACATGGCTCCATTTTCTGTTTGCTTTTCTTTGGGGCTGAAAAGGTTAGATTTCTATAAATAGGACATGATCCAATAATCTGTAGAATTGTCTGTCCTTTGCTTTTGAGAGTCTGTGACATTTTCTTTTGATGATACCAGGTTCAATGGCTTTAGAGAAGTACAATTGTGCTGGAAGGAAATGGTACCCAGACTGATTTTAGCTTCATTCTTCTTTTCCTGTTAATACTTGTAAATTTTTTTATATCATCATTTCCAAGAGGCAGTTTTCAGAGGTTATATTGTTGCTGGGGTTGGGGGGAAACATTAAATATGACCACCCCATACTCTACAATGTAGAAAATGGCATGTTCCATTGTGAAGCCTATACTTCTGGCAAGGCATAGGCAATATAGATGCTAATAAATGCTCTGAAGTGTGTTCCTAGTTCCCATGTGTACTAGCATATCAAATACCAACCCATCTTGACTGATACGGACAGTTTGGCAGACAGCAAGATGCTCACACTTGGCAAACTTCTAAATCCATGTTTAGGCATAAAAGTTCTAGTGAAATAATTTTTGAACCTTGGCAGCTGCTTTTGGCTTGGAGATAATTTTTAGTTATTCACTGTTGCTGAAATCATTAATGATGGTAAATGGCAGTGAGTGGGTTGTATCAATTGTAAGTTTTTAAAAGTTAAAAAGAAGAAATACGAGAATTTGATCGTGACTTGGAATCACTGCAATCTTATTTGCCTATTCTAAAAATAACTGTTGCCATGAATAAATGAAAGATTTTACCATGTTAACATCTGGGCAGAAAGTCAGGAGGTGCTGTTACTTCTGTTCATTTATATGCAGAAGAATAATTTTCATTGTAGGCACTGTGATGATTAAGGGAAATTTAATGAATTGATAGGTAAAGGTCAGCTATTAGAATATGCTAATCCCTCACATTAGAACTATCTCGTATTCCAGGTAATCCTCTATCCTGGAATGGCTTGAGGGCAAACAATCACGGAAGAACAATAAGGCCAAAGTAAGTTTATTTCAAAAGGAGTGGGCTTTTTGATAGAACCCCAAGAAAATGCCAACATTTTATCCCTGTTGATTTCACTTCCTCTATCTTTTATGTAGGAAAACCTCTACAATCAGTGTAATTCAGAGAGTAACTGGAACAGGAATATCTCTTATCCTACATGTGAGTTCCTTTACAGGAATTGTACACTGACATTCTATATTTTTTAACCAGTGTCCTGTGCTGTGCGTACTTTGAATAAAATATTCCAGAAGAATGTCAAATGCTAGTGGAAAATGACACTTCCTTAAAAAAATCATCAGTATCAGTTCTTCTGCTTTAGAAAGCAACTTCTTCCACTCTGATGATACGCTAAATGTCTTGTATGTGCTGGCTTATGATGCCTTTCCTATATTTATCTACTTCTGAGGCAATTTGGCATAACTCTTATTTGTATCTCATTTATTAATAACAATTGAAAATTACAGGTGTCTAAAGTCTGGTATGAAAGCTGAAGAGAAATTTCCCATACCTGTATGAATAACTGTCAAAAAGACCTGATTGTCCCACATCTTCTCTTTTAATTTCAGTCTGAGTCTCAAGAAAAGAGCAGAAACAAAACTGTTTCTTCACCGTGAGCAGAGTCTGGTGACCTTTTCTGTCATTCTTAGAATACATAAAATTAATTTTAACATCACCATGCCTCATCCATGATAACTTCAGAAGATTAAAGCAGTACTTCATAGAATGTACCACTAATTTTCTTTAATTTATTTCATTAAATGAGCATGAATAATAGAATTTACAGCAATGCCTCACTGTAGCAGGTGATACGTGTTTACTTTTATAAAAATGCAAATATACTGAATATATAATATTTTAACCAGCATGTTTAAATAAATTAATTTAAATAATGAAATTATATTTCTCCAATTAAGAAATGACAACAGTTAAGTGCTTTGGCAAGATTTCTATCTCTCACTGCATTTTCTACTAGACAAAAAGCTCTTGTTTCTGAATTGTTATCTCTTTCCTTTTTTGGGTAGCATCACAAAGTCACAAAATTTCTGATTTACTATTACTGTCAAAATCAACAGGAGCTTTTTAGAATTTAAGTCATTTCCTCAACTTCCTTTCCAATGAATATGATTATCATTAAAATTGAATTCAGATATTTCCATATTGGGCTTTACTACGAGACTCATTCCATTAAAAAGCACTACATTTGCCTAAAGATAACTGGTGTTATTTATCCAGTACTATGCATTTGCTCTTTTCTGGTTTACAGCTGTTACGATATTTGCTGTTTTCTGGTTTTAAGAACAGAATATTTGCTCCACACTTTTTTATGGCTTTCTGACTGAAATCCGTAACTCCATAGGGAGCAAGAAGTAAGGAAAAGACTTCATACTCATACAAACATGGATGGTGTAATTAATTCCAAATTATGACTGTGATGGCTCCCAAATCGACTGGATTAAAACAGCAGCTTCATCCAGTGTCAATGCTTATAACCGCTTACTGGAACATGTCTTCCATTACTCACTACACCTGATACTACACATAACTGATGGAATGAACTAAAGGCTTCCTCACATTCCACAGCAGAGGCTGCACATCAAAAATCACTGATTGTTAAGTGTGTATTTCTTTTTTCTAATTTCATTGCCCAAGTAGGATGAAGTGGCAATTAATAAATAGCTTAGATAGTGAGGAGTAAAGGATATTTTATTAATCCTAATGATAGGGATGCAAGGAACTTTTATTTGTTCTAATTATTTCAACAGTTCTTTAGATGATGCATAAAAATAACCAGTCGTCTAGAAATTTTCTGAAAATTTAATAATTTTATTGTGTCTAATTATTTTTGCCAGTGAATATAATTTCTGATCAGTCAGATCCCAAAGACTGGAAACATGACTGTCCTATCTTTCATGAAAGTATTTAATGGACTTGTGAAAATAGGCACAGTGATAACTGTAAAAAATGTTGGTGAACATTGCATAGAATAATTACTGTGCGTGTCTCTGCTTACATATGTTACAATAGTATACCATTTTTGATTCCTCTTTGAAATTCATTACCCTCTCCGAATCTCCAGTGCAGTTATTTATTCCCCATCCTGTAGATGAAGTAGATCTGCTGAAGCTGTGTTATGCAAAGGATAATAGAAAAGGAAGACTATTGTGTCTATGAATCCATAAATATTAACAATGTATGGGGTTTGTGTGAATTAGCTGTATAATACACATAGCATTAAAAATGCATATTATGGATGCAGATGCTTATTTGGGAAAATACAGAAAAACCCCCACCTTCCGAACAAAATTGGAAGGTAACTTCCATTATTCAAATATGTCTTTTATTTATAGCTTTATTTGGTACAGAATTCCCTGGGGTGCTTCATACTTCATCAAAAACTGTAATCATTGTGGTCAACTGTTTTGTAGGTATTGTTCAACACCTCCAATTTAGTTTGTGTACTTCTCCTACCTGGAGATACAGCAGTGCTGTAACTTTTAAATCAATTGGCACAGAACATTGTCGCAGCAAAGAACGCTGTGCTTTCAAATACTACACACTGTGAGGCAAATACTAGTTCTAATTTTTCAAGCAGTCCGAAAGGCAAGATGATGTCCTTTATTTTTTTAACCATTAAAAATTTCCGATGTAGCTAAAATTCATGCAGCACTTTATCTAAACAGGCTGCTTTGACCATGGCAGTTGTTGAGACTGAGATGCACTTGTGTCAAATAAGATTAGTCCACATTTCCTGTATTAAATGGCCCTGCATATATAATACGTTTTTGCCTCTTGGTGTCTCTCTGGTACATTACCCTCTTTAAATCTGATGCATAGTCAGTTGTTCCTCCTCTTGTATTTTTCCCAGATGGAGATTATTCCTATGTGTGATACTTTGTACTTTATTGAATTGAATCTTTTTCTCTCTCTCTTTTTTTTTTTCTTTTTTTATTTTGGATTACTTTTTCAATTTGTCAAGGTTACTTTCAATTCAAATCCTATTCAGTAAAGTGCTTGCAGATGCTTTCAGCTTAGTATTGTCTGCAAATTTAATAAATGTACTCTCTATTCCATCATCCAGGTCCTTAATGAAAATATTGAATAATACTGGATCCAGGACAGGCCCTGTGAAATCACACTCAGCTTTTCCTTCCAGCTTGACAGGCGGTAACTGCTCTGATTATAGCTTCACATTCATGGTGCACTGCAGTTACAATACTGTAATCCAGATTATTTAATTCTTAGTTTTTTTATGAATATGGTACATAAAACTGGCAAATGCTTTGAAGCAATTAACTTGTATTATATCTACTCCTTCCACCTATCAGTAAGGCCAGGTCACTGTGAGGAAGTAGATGGGATTGATGCTTTCTCTTGCCAAGTAGATATTTGCTCTAGATTGTAGTCTTTACCCAAGGACAACTATTCCATCATTTCTGTGAGAATTGGACTTAGAGTGATTGTTATTCTCTGGATCCTTCTATTTTATGTTTTCCAATTTGAGCACAGCTGTTTACATCTTTTGATCCTACCATTCTCCCGATTCTCAGAGGAAAGAGAAATGCTAACCTTAGTTAATTCCTGAATTGGTTCCAGTAGCCTGTAACTTGCTAATTACTCAGTTGAGCCATCCCTTTTGAATGAAAACTGAAAAAAAAAATCTCCAGTAATAATTTGGTAGCTTCTCTTTCTTCCTAATCAGGTTTTGACAAATTCTTATTATTCTGTATACTTTCTACAAAGAAGTTCTTAGTATGAATCTTAATGTTTAACTGTAAAATCTCTCCTTTTTTTTTGTTTTGCCAATTAATTCATTTTTTTCAAGTACTTTTGCAATTTCTTGTAATAAGTTTTTTACTTTACAATCATGACTAATTTATTTTCACCGACCACATTATCATCTTACTACTAAGTCTTTTATGAAAACGCTCGACGGTATCTCTGTGGACTTCTGCTGGCAACCTCTCCATGACTTTTTGTCTTAAATAGTGTCTCCACATTTTTGGGAGATTCCTCATTTCTCACTTGTATGAATTAGTTTCCACTCTTTGTAAAAGTCCTTGGATTTTTGACTATGTTTTATTTACCCAACCCCACCACACTTCTTAATTTTAGGGCTTTTTAAAATTGGTCATATTGCTCTTGTTCATGTTGCTCTTTCATGTGATGATCTTTAATGACCAGAGGGCTGGAGCACCTCTACTATGATGACAGCCTGAGAAGGTTTGGGTTTTTCAGCCTGGAGAAGAGGAGGTTCTAGGCAGACCTTAGAACAGCCTCACAGTATCTGAAAGAGTACTCTCCTGATGGAGAGGGATTTCAAAAGGGCATGTAGACACAGAACAAGGGGGAATGGCCTTGAGATGAAGGAAAGTGGGTTTAGATTAGATATTGATTAGATATTAGAAAGAAATTCTTTACTGTGAGGGTGGTGAGGCACTGGAACAGGAGGAGTTTTGCCCAGAGTTGTGGATGCCTCATCCCTGGCAGTGTTCAAGGCCAGGTTGGATGGGGCCTGAGTAACCTGGTCTAATGAAAGGTGTCTCTGCCCATGGCAGAGGGGTTGGAACTAAATGATCTTTAAGGTCCTTTCCAACTGAAACCTTTCTATGACTCCATGATTCTATGATATTTTTAAGAGGCTTCTAAGACTTCTGTCCTCTTTTATTAAAATAAAAACTAGTATTCTATTCTAGTGATGCGCCCACAAGTACTGAGTAGACCAGCGGTTGCGTTACAAATAAAAGACTTCAGTGTTATCTGATTGTGAAGTATTTGAGGCGTTCCTAGCACAGCATCAGTAGGGCCATGGAGCATGGCTCCATGATACCCTGTAAAACACAAGGGAAGAATATGCAGTAAGAATTTACCTAAATCTGTTCCTGTTCTAGGAGATGGCAAAAACTGCATGAAGTTTAGTGGGAACAAAATTAAATCATTTTGAGTGCTGTAGTATGTATTAACAAATGCATTTGCAAATTATATTTTGTTTTCATCATTCAGAGAACAGGAAATACAATTTAATTTAAGAGCTCTTATCTTCAGCCACTAAATGACATATCTTGATTAAAACACCTTGCAATAAATTTGAAAACCTTACTGTCTCTACAAAATATAGCAAGGAGTGGGAAAAAACCAACAAAAACACCTCCTTGAAATCTCAGGCTAAGTTTAGAGCTTGTGAAAATACACTGGAATGGCATTTCCTTAAACATTAGACACTGTTCTTCAGGCTTAAGAGCACAGCAGTCCAAAGATTTTCTTGATAAGCATTCTCAGAAAAGTTTTATTTCATCAGTGTATGATACAGCAATTTCTGACGGAACAAAATATTCACGTTGAAAAAGTATATGATGTAATTAATTATTGGTAGGCTAAGAAATATTTCAATTTTACAGTAGTTTACCAAATCAAGTTTAATCAGAAGAGGGAAGAATCTGAATTTGTATATGATGTCTTAGTTATCCAAAGGCATCTTTTCATTTTGAAAGTTGGGATGAATGGAACCTGAATTTTTTACGCAAAATCTATGAAACAAGACTTTTGGTTAAATAACAAGATGGATTTTTGAACTTGCATGATTAGAAGCGTTAAATTGCTTTTTAGTTAGAAGCTGTTTTTATCTTAGCTTTACCCTGGGGAGGAGTAAACTGTTATACTTGGGTGTTGCTGGAGGCAATGGTTTCTTCACAGATGGTCAGCTGCTACTTTTTTTGCTTTATTTTTCTTTTGATTCAAATTAAGGATCTAGCTGCAACCATCTTGAAGGCACAAGATAACTATGACATAAATGATTATAGATAAAATCCTCTACTTTAATTGTAGCTTTTTAATTTATAAAAGTATTCAGAAATGCATCTAAAACAGTTATTAAAAAAAGATTAGAAGTCTCTTAAATTTTTTAGCTCTGACACATAGTTTTTATGATGTTTGGCATCAGACAAAAACTGTCATCCTAAGCCTTTTAGGAAGTCTGAAGTAGTTCAGGGATTGTTAAAATGAGTAGACTTTTAACATCTGATTTAACAAGTTAAAATCAATCACAAAAGTAGTTGTCAGAACAAATAATTTCAAAGATGCATGAAAAAATCATCTCTGATATTCTCAGATGAAATTTTGGAAAACATGTTTGCTACCCAAGCTGTTTTCAGCTAAGTAATGAGTCACCCGTGAAAATAAAACTCCAATTACTTTGGCAGATTCCTCATTTACAAATGCCTTATAGTAATGCCAAAATCTGTTCCATTGCTCTCAAGTTCAACTTTAGCTATAGAAATGATGTGAAATGATATCCATCAAAATTCTTTTAAGCAGAACATACTCAGAACTCTGAGTAGTAACGCATACGATCTAATTGTTTTTCTGTAAGTAAGGTTACAAAAATTGTAGTTCTGCTGATGAAACTGCCTTCACTAAAGATAATATTTTGTTATTAATTTCCACATATTCAAGTTTTAAAAATAACTTTAAGTCTCAAAATATGTCCAAAAAAGTGCTGTGCAGAACAATGTCATGTAGGCTACCATTAGGGAAATGCAAATATGTCAGTCTCACCCTTATTCTTGTAGCAAAATTCTTCAGAAACCTAGAGGGATTTGTTTTACATTACTTTTCTTTACCAGTCTTTCTCTGGGGTTGAAAATTGATCTTAAGGGATTGTTTGTACATTTCTTCGGCGATATATTTCATGTTTACATGTTAAAAGCTTTCTTGGGTATGGTAACATCAGCAGGAAAAGCAAGGGAAAGCAAATCTTTAGTGGCAAGACTCATCCAAAATTTTATTACAGTTAGTGTTAGTGCAACCTAGCTTAACAACTCCATGCAAACTAGTTTCCAATTCTCATTTTTAGAGGTTGTTTCCAGGATACTATTCAATCATATTCATGGAAAGTATGCAAGAACACAGACTCCATGTTTGTATGAAATTAAAATTGAGATTCTCAGCACATCTCTGAATTTATTTATGATAATTTGTACATCCCAACTATTCACAAGATGGACTTGAATAGTGCAAAAAATGCTACTATGTCTTCACTCAGGAATGCACCAAATGTCTTGCACAGCCCTTGACGCTGCTGTTTGCACCCAAAAGTGAGCTGTACAGAGGCCATCTTCCAATGCCTCTGGAACTGCTTGCTCTGATTCCCAAGAGCTCTGGTTTTATAACTTTGCATGTGCAGCCTTGGAAAATGAGGCTTTGCCTGTCTGCAGTGGGAAACTGAAAACCCCAAGGTTTTCCTTTTGAGGAAAACTTTTTTTTTCAGCCTTTCATAATTTTTCAGTTTTCCAGCACTGCATAGTCATTTGAAATAAACAACAATATCAAATCTATTGCAATACAACATTAATAAGTATGTTATTTTTATCAGACCTGTGATGATTTTATGTTTGGTAAATAGCAGCTGTCGTATTTAGTTCTGGTCCATAAAAAAATGAAACCTAGCTTCCGAAGCCAATATTTATGTATGGAGAACTGGTATGGTAGCCAGTATTGTGGTGTTTGTCCTCCAAATAGAAATCAAATAGCACCATCAAAAAATCTATTTACAGACAAGTGTATATTCTTAGTGTTCTTTTCCTATTTTATACTGCCAATTTTATATTCCCTTTTAAGCTGCAAACTACAGTCCCAGAAGGCTCTTAGCATCTAGAAGGTCTGTCCTTAAATGGGTTATGCTGAGCTTAAGTGGGTTACACTAAGGAGAGATTTCTACAACAACTATGAATCAAGATTTAAAAGACTGAGGAGCTAAACATAGGCCAGCTTCTTTTTGCATATGAAATATAAGTAATTGGATTTTGAATTCATTATTTACACCTCATCCAAGAATTAGGTGGTTGGCAATTTGCACGTGCAGGTTTTTCCAGTGGTGGGTTTATTGCATTATGTGCGTATAGACATTCAAACAGATTCCGTGCAGCCGCAGCTCAACTTTGCCAGCACTGTCCTTCCAATTGAAATTCTGGGGAGTTGAGGGAAGGTTGAGAGGGAATGCGGGAGGAAGATAAGGAATAAATTAAAGGGTGAAGATAAAACTTGAACTGACACTACTTTCATTACCCTGAGGCTTATTTATTCTCCGAAGATCAGATCCTACAAATCTTGTTGAAACTGAATTTTCATATGAGCTTGTTTTAAGGCACAAAAGTAGAATCCTAACTTTTTTGTGGTGTGTCCATGTCCCCTTACCCAAATTTTCAATGCTTTTACTATTTTAATTTCTAAGCTGTCATCAATTTATTAAGCATATTAGTTTCTTTTTAAAAATAAATTAAGAAACAGCTTCTGCATACCTGTGTGTAAATAGAACAAAATATCTTCTGAAATAATAACACAGCAGAAAGTGTTTTACTCCATTATGCAAAGCTTCACTTAAGAATCACTTTCCCATCATGCAGACTTCTGCTCAAATTTATCCTGCCACCTACTTCACCATATGGAGCTTTAAGAGTGCTAAGTCACAGGAGATGTATCCGTAAGCATTTGTGATAGTGCTGGACACGTGCCTAAATCAGGGAAGACTCAGAACCTGTACACTCATAGAACAGATAATTTGAGCACTACTTTCATTTGGAATCTATTTGCTGTAGTAGGGCTTTAGACACTTTATATATTCTCCAACACCATGTCCCAATATAATTATTGTTCTGAGATTCAGACTGCTCTTTCTGCAACCCAAGGTCTGATTTTCTTTGTTGTTGCAAAATATATTAAATTTTCTATTTTAAGTACCCTGGAAGAAAGTATTTCATGCCCTTTTTTGAGATGCTGTTATCTTTCATCTGATTGATCTTGCAAATTTATAGCTGGGGATAAACACAGTTGTAATGGTAGAAAGGGATATTATTTCACTACTTTAAAATTACACCTGTTGGCTTTTTTAAAACTAATTAAAGAAACCTCAACCTGTAAACAACAAAGAACAATATAATAGCTATAACTCATGTCTGAAATCTCTAATGGTTGGCAACCATCTCTTCTGCCCTGTAAGCAAATATTCTCCTTTATTCAAAGTACGAGGAGAACAAGACAAAGGAAAAAAAAGCTATTCCATGCCACATAGAACATCAGTTTGCACTCTTTTTATTTAATATGGTTAGACCTTTTTCCTGCAGAAAATAGTATTTATTATTTACCATTTCAATAGTCATTGTCAAAATTGTAACTGTAGAGCTACAGTTTTAGCCTGGCACACAGGGTATAATTTGCTTTTTTCTTTTGGCTATGAAAATCATAAAAGAGTTTGCTAATAAGAGGGTTTTCCATGCACAAGCCTGAATTTTCTCAATTGCAAAGAATATGACTATTTTTAGTAAAATGTAAGATTTTCTGCTCTTGCTGTTTTATTTTTTTATTGTCAAGCTATAGTTCTTATATACTATCAGTAATATAATCCTAAAACTGCTCTAGATGGTAGTTTTATAATGGCAATGCTGATACCAAGAGTATGTATTTTTTATGTCAGTTATTCCTGTTGTTCGTGGAAGTCAAATAGTTTTCCATTCCACTGACATCTTGAAACGTTTTGTAAAACAAATCTGTTAAACGCTTATTAGTAGCATGTAAAACAATGAAGAGTTACAAATTTTTCTTATAAGAGTAACCCTTATTAGTTTCTAGTTTAACAAAACCTGGTCTTTAGTTCAGCTGGGTGCATTTGAAAAGTCTCTTGACCAAAGAAATACAAAGTGGAAAGGAATAAATTGTATATGAATCATTAGGAAATATATTTTAATAACATCAGTAAAATAGACTTGCCACAACAGAAATATAACTTCTTTCTGATATTGCCATGCTTTTTTCTGCTTCAGTTAGCTATTTAAACAAAGCTTTGCACTCTTGCAGCAAGTTTACCTTCAGAGAATAAACTTTCTCACTGGGCAGCAAAAATGCATACATTTAGTTAAAATGAACTTTCCAGAAACATTTGAGTGAATGGGGAGATTCTGAGCCAGCTTCTAGCAAAAGGCTTTTCTAATGCCCCATGTGAAAGCTCAGTATTGTTTTGATTAAAGCTTGGATGGAAAACTGCTGATCTGAGGTAGGACACGTTATCGAAGATGCAGACAAAGCCATTTTCAGCTGTGTACACTGCAAAAGTGTTACTGGTAGAATAACATAAATTGTGTGCCATTCCTTGGGGGTACGATGTGTTCAGACACCAAGCGTACATGAATAATGTTTCTACCAAATTTATTTGCAAGTACACGTTATTTGCTAAGACTAAGCTTAGCAGGAATATCAAACAATATGTGGGATAGCATTAGAGAAACTGTCATCTCTGACTTTTCTTCTGCATGTTTTCATTTCTACACTCTTCCATGATATACCAACTGGTTTAGTTTACTGTAACTTCACAGTAGTTCAGTTTCCTGTATTTTACACATTTTTTACACATCTTTTTTATAGCCAGCTTAGAGTTCTAACTCCATCAATCTTAGTTATGACAATGCAAGGCTGATTTATTTGCTTTCTTATAAATGCCCCCAAAAATGCAGACTTGAAAAGCAAAATTACTTGGTTGATGAAAACAGTCATTCAGTGATGCAGACACCTTGATTTCAATGGAACCACAATATTACTAAAAGTGGGATTTTTTAACAAGGCTGCAGTTGCTGTACTGTTATTCAGTGTTATACTTCATGTGTAAATGCATTTCAAATGTTTTAACTTTCCAATTAATGGAAACTGAGCCCAAAAACAAGGACAAGTTTTGAAACTTTTCACTGCCCAGCTTAAACCTGTGAGGTAATCAAATTGTTCTGTTCTTCTCCTGATCCACATTTGTAAATGAATAGAAGATATGCAGAGCCACAGGTGGTAAGCATGTTTGGAATAAACCATAGCCCCTGGTAGTATTGTTGCTGCTCAATGCTCTTCTTCAAACAGCCATGTTAAATCAGAACACATTGTAAATCAAGTACTTCATAAAACAACAAAATTGATCATTCTCTGCATGTTTATTTTTAGTTTACATTTTTATGAGAATATACTTTCTTTTTATTTTCTTTTTTTAATATAATAAATTAATACCGACTCATTCCCTAACTGATGCAGCTGCAGGAGGAGGCAAGCTGTTGTCTCTATACTAATGTGAAGGAGCCAGCTCCTGACAAGGCAATGAAGAGCACATTTTCTGCCAACTCAAAATATTTATCTTCTGGAAGATTCTTTGTAGCATCTGTGAAATACTGCAGTGAGTATTTCTCATAGCCTTATGAGAGTCTCATGGTTTAGATCATGCCATAGGCACTTCAAGCTTATCCCATCTGACTGTGACACATCATGCCTGCTTCTCTTGGGGCTCACCTAAGAGCAGAGGAGATCAGAAATGATCCTACAAGAGCTCTGTTGCATGTCCCAAAGGTGTTGGCCTCAATAGCTGTTCTGAAGTCAGACCGGAATGCTTGGCTGTAAGAAAAATGTGAATACGAAATACCAACTCCATGAGACACCAAAGTGTCAGAACCCAGCCGAGAGCTCTCAGGTCAGAGAATTGCAGAGAACTGTGTAGCCATGACATGTAAAAAACATCTCGTTTGTCAGAGCCGGTCTGGCAAAGGTATCATTGTCCTGGTACAGCTTTTTAAGCTGGAAGTTTACCAGTGTTTCCACGGAGACAGAACAACCCCATTGATTTAAAAGGAACTGCTACTGATTTGCAAAAACAAAGAGTTAATTACAGGGAGGTCAAGGCTGCATACTCCATTTTAATTAAGTGTACTCTGAATATTACTTGAAAAATGCAAGTCAAATAGTCCTTTAAAATAATAATATAAAAAGAAATCTTACTTTCCTCTATCTTAAGTTTTTTTTTAAAGAAGTGCTCAGTAACAGCAGCAAAATTCAGCTGGCAGATTGTGACACTGGGATTGAAATGCCCATATATGGGTGTCTATGTGGGAAAAAATACACGCCCTGTGTAGCTGATAAGGATCTGTTTGGTGCAGCTTAGACAGATCCAGCCTCAGTTCCACGTGGGCACTCGTGCTGGGGCTGCTGAGCATCTCTAGGTTCTAAACGCTGCGTTGATTGTATTTTCACTGCCAGTAATGGACAACCAGTCATCTTAAACTGTGAGCTAATGCGTACTTAAAGAACTCTTAGGGTTCATGTTATAGGCTTGTTGTGGGTTTCTAAACCCACTTTCTATGATATTGTGGGGTGTGAGCAAACCTGTTTTCCGGCTTCAGTGCTGGATCCAGAAATTACTATAGATATCAAAGAATTTGAGATAAATTAATATTAGAAAGAAGGAGGGTTTTTTTTCCACTAAATTCTGGTCCAGTGGGCTGATGATGCATTTTAACTTTTAAATGATCTTTAAAGAAGAGCATGTCTATCTGGAGAAACATTTCTTATCAAATTCATTAATTTTTTTGTTCTGCTTTTCTTACCATTTTTTTTAAATTGAGTCTTTTTGCAATAATTCCATGTGCCTATAAATTATTTTGATAGAATAACTTTAATACTATTGTGTGTTCATGAGCTTTCCCTTAATTTGGTGTGCAATGGTGATGTTCTGTATTTTATTTAATTTTTTTGGGATGAACAGTACACTTCAAAAAGAGAAAAACATCTGCTCAGACTTTTAGGGGTAAATGGGTATGTTTTGAACTGGGGGTAGTTCTTGAACTGTGTGCAATTATCTTAATGCCTCTAAGTAATATAACTTCACAGACTACAGCAGTTTAATTGGAGACCTTTGTATATACATAAAGTACAAAATATTTATTGTCAGTCAGGCTCCAGTGAAAATATACAGAAATGGAATGAAATCCATAAAGGATATTAAAAGAATACTTCAGTAAGTATCTCCCTGTTTAGAAACAGGTTACAAAGAATAAAAAGCTATAATGACTGGTATTCAGAAGAATACCAGGTATTCAGAAGAAGAACTACTAGCAATGCAGAAGTGTTTCTTTAAGATCAGGTTGTATGTATAGTAAAGTAGGAGAATTTTATATCTCACAGGTGCTTGCCTGTTTCTGTTCATACCAGGTGTAGCACTCCTGATGTATGAATCATTTGGCGTAACACACAATTTATATATAGACAAGCACATTTAAAATCAATGTTTGAAATTACTTTTTAATTAAGGTGAACATTGTTTCCTATAGCTAAAGACTATTTTTTATTTTTTATTTCATGAATAAAGCTGGACTTTCATTTGTTTTTTCAAGGCCGAGGATTGATTTTGCAAAATAAAAATTATTTTGACACAGCTATCACAGGATAAGAAGGCAGCAGTGAAGTTATGGGATGTCCTGTGATGCAATCATCTAATACACAATACAGACTACTTTATGTTCACTTCCCCAAAGCAGTTTTATTACTTGAATTCTGAGCAGCCTTACAGTCAAGTCCATTGCAAATCTGGCATTAGAAATCTCTAGTTAAACATCTGCACTGTGCTTAATATTCTTCTGTGTTGCTTACAACTAAAACTTAGTAACAGCTAGGACAACTAAAGAGAGCATTCTTTACACAATCCGAGGAAGAAGGAGTCTGTTACTCTATCTAAGTATGCTTCACTTTTTCTCTGTCCTCGATTCTGAGAGATGATTGGCTTAATGCAGGAAATATACTCATTACTTATGAGCCATACTGAAACAGATATGATTTCTAATTATCACAATTAAGGCAAAATATAAATATTTAAGGCAGCCTGCTACAAAACAAAATTTTTAAAAAAACAAACTGTAAATAGACAAAAATCTGACTCTGTTTTTGACTAGTTTGTTCAATTAACTATTTGTAATTATTCTGTGGAAGGAAATTTCACTATAATCCAATGGAGTTTTAGTTAATGGGTATAGATGGAAAGCTAATTAGGTATTTAATTTCATACTCGCCATTTTCAGTGTTTCTGCATTTGTAAAAAGAAAGCCATAAAAAAACTTAGAGACCAGCCTCTCTAGCTTCTGTGGAGGTATATACATCCAAAAGACTGATTTTTAGCTTTTTAACTGCTATTTCCAAAATATATCTCTGTTGTCTCACTAAAATGTCGTAAGCCTCTCGGGAATTGTACTGCATCTATACCAGGTGCTACAGTTTACAGTAGCAGCTCTACCTAATTCACATTTAGGCAAGACAAATGACTGGAAAAGCAGACCTCAAGTTAACAGAAAGAGGAATCTCGGAGTTATCCTGCAAGTCAGCATCAGGACCAGGAAGAGAAAGAATCTCTTGATTCTTATTGTAATACCATGGGTTTTAGGTAACAAAACCTTTGTGATTCTTAATAGAAATTAATAACTAGTTTAGTTAAAGAAGCACCCTGAAGGGTGCCATTTGTTTTGCAATATAGCTATTTTTCAATTTTAATGCAGCAGCTGAGTGTTCCACAGGATCTGAGTATCTACATTCCTTTGATCAACTTGGAGTATCTGGGAAAAGCAACAAATATTCCATGGCTGTGCAACACGAATCAGTGTCCATTGTGCTTTTCCCAGGACACCTTTTCTCAACAGAAATCAATTGGTTATCTGCTGTGCAGACCAACTAGGCTAGTTCCATAAAGTAAAAAAAAAAAAAAAGTCTCTTTTATTAGACAGCACCAAATTTGCAAGCGGAGATAGACCTATAAAATCTGCTATAAATTCAGGGAAGTCTTTGGCCAGACATAATCTCTTTTACAAAGTGTAAATTTCAGAAAGGGCTGGCTATTACGTGAATAAAAATCTTAACATTTCAGTAAGACTATTCATTAAACTTCCTTTCATATGCTTTTCTCTTAGCTAGGTTGGTAGAATACAATTTCCCTTAGCTATCTGATCTATCTATTGCAAGGGAAAAACTGCTGCTCTTTCTATTCCTATGTTTTCTTTGCTTTTGAAAATACATCAGTTTAAGGAAGCCTAACTGTAACTAAGCATTGAAAAAATTTTTTTCTGCATTAAAATTATTAAGAGCATCTACTTCTTTTCTGCAACATATCCAGTCCCATTCTTGCTTATATATTATTTTGCCAAGGCCATAGCTTTGGTTTTGATGCTATGGTTCCAGTCCAAATATCAATTGAAGTGATTGAGACTATACATTTTATATAGTTGGTACTGGCTTATGCTCCAGTAGCCCAGTGGGGAATTAGAAAAGCAATTACTTTTATTAAGAAGCTTAATTCAATGAAAAGACCTTTTCAAGGAACTTAATCTCAATTGACAGCTCATTGTGCCATTAAAAAGTAATATGGTACTAGGGCATCAGCAAACCAAAGTGTTGCTTCTTTGCAAGGGATTTTACAGTGAGTGCTAATGATTTTGTTCTTTTTTTGTCAATTATGCAACTTTCTTGAATTTTTAATCTATTCAATCCGTTCAGCTGGGAAAACTGGAAGGTTTTTAACAGTAGCATCACTTACTGTTTCCTAGGCTTGACAATTATTTTGAATGCCTGTTAGTAAGAAGGTGTTTTTAAAATACATTTTTCTTAGGAATTAATATTAAACACTTCTAATTCAGGTGTGTCATTTTTATGCAGATGTATCTATGATTTTGACAAGTTACTATAGTTTACTTTTCAGCACTGTTTATCTCAGGATCACTAAAATCTTGGTGCCTGCTTCCTGAAAACTGTGTATCATCACTTTTTTAGTTGTTTTGCTGCATTTAATGTCAAATATTACAAAAACAGCATAACTTCTTCATGAGCCTTACAGATCTTTAAAGCAAATATCTAAGCCACTGTTATATATTTTTCTAGCTGAGATGTGATTATTTGGAAAAAGGATTACAGACCGAGAGCATTATAATGTGGGGAATTTCTCTTTGTTCTTATCTTCCATATATATATATATGTAAATATATATTCTACTGAACTTATAACTCATTAAACAAACTTTCTGTTTCTCTTGTATTTCCAGAACATTTTTCTATTTTCTCTTTGTCATTATTTAGTTTATTAACAATATGGAAATGTAATATGAGTTAGTATTTGGAAGTGTTCAAGGTCAGACTGGATGGGGCTTGTAGTAACCTGGTCTGGTGGAAGGTGTTCCTGCCCATGGCAGGGGGTTGGAAACAGTAGATCTTTAAGGTCCCTTCCAACCCAAGCCTTTCTGTGATCTATTATTTTACCTGTTTGCATCCATCAGTTTTTCTCTGACCTCTTTATTTAAGGTTGTCTTTCTACTCTTTCCTAATATAGTTCATTGGTTTCATTTTTTTTCTAAAAGCAAGAATAAAGTACATTTATATAATAGTAACTAACAAAGATCTCTTCATTTTCATACATCTAGGATCCCATCTGTAGACTCTAATGTTGGAAAAAGAAAATCCCACCACCTTTTTCATGAATAGTCACTAATATGGTCTAATTCTTCCCTGAATAGTAATTTAATAACTAATTGACTACAGTTGTGACATCTAATTAAAAATTTAAAATAATGTGAAGGATTTTAAAACTATAATTGAGATCTTTTCATTTGCTGTGGTTTTCAGTCTAGTCAAAGCTCAGTATTTTGTCCTAAATGCAGGGCACTTTTTCCTTAGAAAGGAGAGAAGCAGCTCTTGTGTACTTTTGCTTCTGATAAAATTTGCAAATTTGGCCATGCTGGGAATAAACTGATCCCTCAGGCTGAGGAAAGAGTTCAGTTATTTAAGAAGTAGCTTTGAGCAATTAGTGGCTATATCTGCATACTAAAATTGTTTTGCTACAAACATTTCTACTTAAAATGGAAATGTGTCATTGCATGGCCAACTTTGCCACAAGTCCTTAGTGGTATCTTGAAAAACCTGTGAAGATCTGAGTCTCTGGAAGGGGCTGTACTGTAACTTTACAATACCACGCTGGATCCTTACAGGGACAGAGGGTTTGTACAGCATAAGTCTCACAAATTCTCCTCTCCTGTCTGTTTTCAAATGCTTCACGCCAAGTATTACCTCTCTTAGTACTTTCAGTCTCAAAGAGACCTTGCACTGGGTCTTTGTAAATTTAAATCCTTATTCTTTTCTGGAAGTGACCCAAATTATCCCTGCTTCCCACGGTGTGCATGTGAGTCAGCTGACAGACCACACAGAATAGGTAACTGCTTCACTTATGGAAACCTTTTTCCCAGCCAAGTTGCTAAACTAAGCGTCTCTTACCTGCTTAGCCACTGGCTCTCATAAAGTTTGCAAGAATTTATCATCCCTGAGATTTCTGCCCATCCTAGGAAAATAGTACAAAGGAGCATGGATGCATTTGTATAGCACCAGCTATTTTAAGCTTTCCTACTAAATCAAATGGGGATTAGTTAAAATGCTATTATAGCATAGATTCATAGAAAAGTAAGGGGTTAGAAGAGACCTTAAAGATTTTCTAGTTCCAAGCCCCTCTACTATACGGAGGGACACCTCTCACTAAGCCAGGTTGCTCAAAGCATCATCCAGCCTGGCCTTGAACACTGCCAGGATTGAGGCATCCACAACCCTCTCTCTGGGCAACCTGTTCCAGTGCCTCATCAACCTGACATTAACAAATTTCTTCCTAACATCTAACCTAAATTTCCCCTCTTTCAATTTTTATCCCTTACTCCTTATCCCATCACTGCAGTTCCCGACTAGAAATCCCTCTCTGTCTGCCCTGTAGGCCCCATTAAGATTCTGGAAAGTTGATATGAGGTCTCCATGCAATATTCTCTTCTCCAGGCTGAACAGTCTTAACTTTCTCAGCCTGAAATATGTCTTAGTTTTCTAGCAGTAAAATCAGCTTTGCAAATAACAAATTTTTCATTAAATATTCCATCACCTTTGTTAAAAGCTGCCCATTCTTTTTAAAAGCAGAGTACCATTTGGGTAAGACCAGAATTTACAGTCGTCTCTAAAAATAAATTGAGTTGTAGCTTTATGATGACCATCACAGAATTAAAAACCCAACCAAAACCAACAAACCAAATACAAGAAAACAGGAGGTTGTTGAACTTTTGACAATTGCAATCAGTGTGTCCATTTTCTGAAGGTGGTGAGCAGCTGGAGAAGTCCCTAAGTGTATCTTACTCCAGAAGCCCATACATCATAGCAGTTCTGATGGCTGCAGCACTATTTGGAATTGTTGAGCAGGATGACATCTCCCCTTCCCCTCCACCAGTCCTACTTCCCTCAGTATCTATGTCAGGTGAAGCCTCCTACAGAAGAATCAGGGATCAATCAATAAAGAGTAGAAGTGGTGCATAATGTCTGAAATTCCAACTTACAAGTGCTAAAACACTGCACCAAGAATAACTGTATGCAGGTGGATGACTATTCATGCATATGCAAATGCACAATATCAAGGAGATAGTTTCCAGATAATAAGCCTGAATATATAAGTGATAGAAATTAGCAAAATTTTCAGCATCAGGATTGGTTTTTGTTCTGAAAGGGGCTGTGCATGTTTATTCATATTAGCAGACAGACAGAAGTAATTCCATTCAAGGCAGTTTTGAAAATAAGGGCTAATCAAAGTGTTTGTTATACATTGAAACAGACTCAGCATTGCAAAGCTATTAAAACTAAAATATTATAAAAGCTGTTAAAGTAATTAAAGAAAACAGAAGAAGCATTAAATTAGTTGGTATACTCAAAATCTCAGTGCAAAAAAAATTAGCCTAAAAAGTGAAACTAAGGGAGTAGCAAACACATGCATTGTATTTATTGTTTGGTTTCCTGATTTTGGTTTCTTTTAGCTTTTAGAAGCAAACATATCCTATGCCACACAGCTATAAGGTTGGAGTTCATATAAGCCAGATGAATATACACAGTTCCATGGACTCATTTTATGTTAGAGATCAAACCAAATTTGCTACTCCATTGTGCTGGCACTGTATAAGTATTCACATCAGAGAAATGCATTGCTCCAGATAATTTCAGTCTAGAGAAGTAAAACACATATAAGTAGTTAAAAGGCTTGCTGTAAAATAGTATATATATGATTGATTAGATTATCTAGGCAAACACTTAAAATCAAGTTCCAAGTATATGGTTCTTGCATCTTGCTGTTTAATGCTAAATTAATGTCTCTTGTTCTTCAAAACTTAGAAACCTGGTGTTGCACATATTCACATATCCAAAATGGCTCTAGTCTTCATGGTTGAGACACTATGGTAGTTTATGGAAAAGTCAGAAGCAAACTCATAGCATAATCATTTAAACAACTTCATCTAATAGACATTTCAGGGCATCGCCAACAGGTATTCACATAATCTTAAAACTCATAATTTATTTTTTAAAATTTGTCAGGAGAATGAGAAAGTGACAACATCAAAATTAGAAGAACTTGTTTCAAACATTTTCTGAAGGGGTTCAAAGTCCTCTCCTCCACTATGCTAGAATTTTAACATTCAATCTGGTCTTGATGGAATCTGTCTCTGTCACTTCTTTTGAGTTAAAGAAATTTTATTGTATCAGAATTCAGTTCAAAACATGGTTTTATAGACCCCCTAGGTGGAAAAGAATCCTGGAATCCAGAAGAAACAGAAGGTGCAATCAAGTTCTTGGCCCTTAGTAGGAGTATCAGTACAGTACCATTCCAGTGTTCTGTCCAATTCATCTTTTCTGTGTTGGTTGGCATTTACAGGTAGTGAGGATGATGAATTATCTTCCTGTGAAGCAAGATTTTCAAATTTCTGACCCTTCAGGAAGAGAAGTCTGAACTAGGCCACTCAGGTCATATATGTAACCACTGGGCAACCCTGGGCAATCTGCTCTTGGTGATGCTCATCGAGCCAGGAGAGTGTGACCTGATGACCTCCAGAGCTCCCTTCTAACCTCAACCATTCTGAGATTCTGCTAAGTTTTTGGAACATTACGTCTTTGACTTCTGGCATTATTTCTGAGTGAAAAAAATCAATTTCCTTGTGGTTTGTACAGACCTTGATTGAGTTTTTAAAGTGGGAATGATTGAAATTGTATTATATTTAGTCTCCTGAAGGGGATGTGAAAGAAAATGGCCAACTGGTGGCCTAGGCATTGATCTAATAAATACCAACAAAAATAAGGAATTTGTGGACGTCTTTGAAAGTAGAACTTCAGTTACACGGGGATTTTTTTTTCTTTCTGACTGAATACTTGAGGTTTTTTGTGTTAAGGGAAGATTTTAAAAATTGCAGTCCTGAATCACAGTGCTGATTTTACATGCGTAGGTCCTGGATGTCAAAGTTGAGTAATAGACCAATAGCAGAACCGGAGTAGACAGCAAACTTATCTAAGCTTGCCACTGAGTGCTTTACTCACATGATCCTGCTGCTCTCAAAAGCCAGTTCCCTTGTTTTCGTACTATTTATATGGTATAAATCTAGAATAAACGATGTTGATATCTGTGACAGTACAACTAGAAGAGAACTAGCTTTTAACATCTTGTAAAACAAAATACAAAGGCAAAAACACATTGATAAATCTCTAAAATTTTCCCTGGAAGCTGTATGTGAATCTGTTCTCAGAGAAGTGAGTGGAATGTGGTTTTGCTACATACATGTTCAAAACATTAAAAGATACGAGCATTTTAACGATAGTAGAAAGTATTAAGAATAGAAAAGATTATTAACTTTCAACAAAACACGTATATAAAACCGAGTTACTTGAAGTATCTCCAGTGTAACACTGATTTGTATACTACATTTAAATACTTTAAAATATATCAGTGAGCAAAGACAGCAGCATCAAGTACATAAAAGTAAAATATGTGCTTCTTTAGGGATGTACTTTATTTTAGATTTACATTTATTACATTTATTACATTCTTGTAAAATACGTTGTTCAACTGATTTAAATAGATCCCTGACATTTCAGCAAAACAAAACTCAGATGAAGAAAAAGGAAAATCTTAAATTCCACCAAAAACTATATAAGAATCTGAGATTTAAGGGCCATAAATAAAGTGGGTGCTAACTAGCCACTACTTGCCACCATTGTTTTCTCTTCTTTCTCTGATTGCCTTGAATCCACCAAAAGTTTGGTTTTGAAGACTGCTGGTGGATTCCTTATTACTCACTTGAAGACAAAGTACTCTTTTCTTTTTCTTTCATTGTTCAGCCCACGTTTTCTGCTTTCCTTACTTAAATTTCACTGATACAAACCATTTTTGGAGACATTCTTCCAAATTCATTCCATCAGCCCTCTGGAAAACCGTATTTTTAAAGTAATTAAATGAAATTACTCTTTTATCTTCTTACTATTTTTTATTCAATTTCCTTTTAGAGATAACTCTTCGTAACTATTTCTAATTTATTTCAGCTTTTAAGTTCTGTTGACTTTCAGCCATAATAATACACATACCTCTTGAATATGTAGAATAATAGTACCCAAACCCTACGTCTTGATGCTGATTGTGTTGTTAATTATTCTTACCAATCAGGTATACTCATGCTAATATAGTTGGATATATAACTCTAGCTTACTAACATATTATATCCCCTTCTATCTGTTGTTTTTTCCAAAAATTTTTTTCTCCTGAACACATTTAATGAAAATGCAAATGAAGTCGGGCTATTTAGTTAGGTCTAACTTGTTAGAAATGAAAGTTTTGAATTCTTTTAGTTCACTTGACGGTTTTGTGACAAGTTATACTCAAATATTGTGAATGACAGGCATATGTGTACTTTTTAATTTCAACTCTACTTTAAAATATTTTCTTTTAATTCTTGTTCTTTTTCTGATGCTGAATTTTTGTAGGGTGCTTTTTCAATCTAAGGAAATTTGTAACACCATTAGTTTGCTATTTATTCCTTTTCCTTCCTGCTCTTTCCTTATGCTGCATCAATCAGGAAAATGTTGCCATTTTCTTTTATGGTTTACACTAAATGCTTTCAGTTTTCATGGAAATTCCTAGTTTAAATGAAATCTTTTTTTCTTTTCATTATTGATTCATTAGTTCTTTAGTCAGCTATGTCTTTACTTATACTTGTTTAATTATAATCCACGGAGGTTCTATACTGCCTCTGTGGCAGACATACGTTCTCTCCTATGTTACCTCTGTCAATTCATGAATCTAGGGAAGAGTAGCTATTCTAACTTCTGTTCTATTTTTCTCATCAGAAATAATGCAGGGAGATGATTCGTAGAAATTTCTCTTGCATATTTATTTTTTAAGACATGACATCCCACAGTTGCCCTTTCATTAATCTACCTGCACGAAGCACATGTGCAGGCATGACATTTAACATAACCAACATTAGCAAAGCAAAATTTAGAAGAAATTTAGAAAACAGAGGAAGAGAGACACTACACTCAGGAGTCCCTCAATATCTTTAATTTTGTATTTTAGTGACAGGAATGATCTCTGCACTAGATGATTACAGTGAATGAATTAAAACCATCTAAGTTTAATAATTTTGTCCATCAGTTCTTTTAACAATTACAATTGACCAGAGAATATATTCTGCTTCAATTGTTCTTGAACTAAGTTTAAACAATAACAAAAAGCCTTCCTGTAACAATTACATTGGTCATTGAAAGTTAAATAGTGATTCTGCAATATGTGTTATAATTCAACAAATATTTAAGGACATTTTCTATCTTTTCACACAGTTGAGACAGTTCAGTAAACATACATATGGTAATTAATCTTAAAACCATAATTTAAAATATAAATGCGTATTTGAGATCTATAAATAAATATATCTCTTTTTTGATGTCTGCTAGCCATATGCTTCTTTTTTATATCCTGCATATACATATAATGAAATGTAGTGAAAAAAATAGGCATATTACTTTTATAATGCTACATTCAGAAATAGACAATAAATGCATTTTGCCCCTTGCCTCCTGCCCCAGTTAGGTACTATAATATTTGAATAGAGCTTAGTAGTCTATATTTTAGAGTTGCAGAACAAGTGAGCTGTTAGACATCTACTTCTTAAGTAACCTGTAACTAAATAATATCTTCTCAGACTGAGCAAACTTCTCTAATTTACTAGGGCTAAGGGCTCATTCCTGCATCCAGGTGAAATAAATAGTATCTTTCATGTAGATTTTAGGAGCTTGTCTACCCATTGCCCCATCATATCTCCGAAAATCCTCCCACTGACCTAAGGTTTGTCCAAGGTCCTTCTTTGAAATAGGAACAACAGAGGGGAAAAAAACCTGCATATATACATAGAAGATGAAGATGAGAGTAAGTTGTAAGGAAGAAAAGCTTTAAATTCATTGAAAGGTACCCTACTATACTGCCTTTATCTTTACTTCTTTTGTACTTGTCATTTCTTCCTTTAAAGCACTAGAGGTAACATTATGAAACCAGAGTACAGACAAATCCATTAGTAATTTGAGCACTGTTACACCTGTATGACAATCTGTACAACCACTGGCTCACCTGGGATTGTGCAGCCTGGCAAAAGGAAGGCTTTGGGGACACCTAACAGCAGCACATGGAGCTAAATGCATGAGGAGTCTAACAAGGCAGAGATGTGTTCTTCATAGTTATGCGTGGTGGGAAGACATGGGATTATGGGCATAAGTGGAAATGAGAGGTTCAGACCTGTAATATGGAAAAAACAACTTCACCATGAGGATGCTCCAGCACTGATTAGGCTGCCCACAGAAATTATGCTGTCTCCATCTTTTGAAGAAAGCCCCTTAGTTTGATCTCAGATTTGATCCTAACTAGAGATGTTCTGAGAGTCTTTTCAGCCAGAATTATCCTATGATCCATTAGTCAAGGTGTGATCTATAAAATACTGGTTGGAGTGGGCTAATAACACCTCTTGTTATTGCCCAGGATGGCATTGGCTTTCTTTTCTGCCAGGACTCAATGCTCGTGCTCAGCTTGCTGTCTGACAAAACTCCCAGGGCTTTTTCAACAGAGTTGGTCCCCAGCCAGGCCCCATCACTAGGGTTTTTATTTCCCTAGTGCAGGGCTTTGCATTTATTCCTGTCAAATTTCATAAGGCTCTGGTCAGACCTTTCCTCCAGCATGCCTAGGTCCCTCTGAATGGCAGTCCTATCCATGGCACGAGTTTATTAGTCCTCTCACCTGCAGACTTTAAGAACGAGTACTCCTGTGGGTCCTTCGAGTCGCTGATAAAGATGCAAGGACACATCCTTTATCCTTAAAGATGCAAAGATATATTCCGGGTAATGACACTTCCTATTGGCATTTAGATAGAGTACAGCCCATTAACCACTACCCTCTTAGCCCAGCCATCCAACCAGTTGCACAGGTTTCTAGTTTTCACCAATCCAGTCTGTTATGTCCCAACTTGGACAGGAGAATGTTGTGGGAATAAGAATAGAAAGCCTTACAAAAGCCAAGATAAGTACCATCCACTGGTACTTCCATTCTTCTCTCATCCATATGTTCAGTCAGTTCATCACAGAGGACAGTCAGATTGATCAGGCTAGATTTACCTTTAGTAAATTCATGTAGATTGTTCCCACACATCCTGCTGTCCTTCATATGACTCAAAATGTATTCCAAGAGGAGTCAGCCTAGGATTCTCCCAGGGCAGAAGCAAGACTGACTGATCTGTAGCACTTGGATCAAGCAAATAGCCTTGTATGCCTGTATTAATTCAACAGGTGTGAATTTAGATGCTTTCAGTCTTAAATCTTAATTTCATTAATGAAAGAATAGCTAAAGATTCGGTTAGAGTATTGGTATAGTAGATAACAAGCCCAGAAATAATAGTTCAGCAGATTAACGTAATTTCCTCTAGTTTGTCAATAGTCCTTGATTTTCTCAAGTACAAATGTATGCTCTGTGGCATATTTTCTTTTAGCTACCCTATATTTTATACATACACACACACACACACATATATATATATATAATATCAGCAGTGCGAGTGATAGTAGACCTACAGATGCCTCTGGGTGTTTTGGGTATTTCACAGGAATTTTTCCCATCCCAACTGTGCAAATAGGTTATATTACTGTGTAAATAAGTATCTGGGTCAGGTGGACTATACATACTATTCTATGGTATACCATTATCACTACAATAATTAATGTAAAGTGATATCAGTGTAATCTATGAAAGATCTGACAAAATGGTTTGATTCCTTTGGATCCCTATAACTGATTGCTTGTGAATTTGCTGTTTCTGGGAGGGAGCAGTGTAGTCTACTTTATATGGACATTTCCTGATGAAAACACACAAAGTATAGAATTACTTTTCTCCACAAAACTCTTCACATGGTGTAAAAATGTTCTAAGTTAGACGAATCAAATACTGAGAAGAATAATCTTTTTCTTTAACAAATTTGGTGAACTACATTTATTTCTTATAACCATATATTCTGAAAAAGATTTTCTGTATATATAGCTTGCTGTTACCTCAGCTGATTTCACATGGAATCAGACCACTTTTCAACAGTTTGTACCTGTGACATTGTCATGCCACCATTGAGGTCAGATTTGTAAGCCTGAACCCTGTTTCTTTCAAAACTACTAATATACTGTAACTGCAGATGACTGGTATTGTTGCAATATATTAAAAGCAAATAAAACATATTGGAAACTGAGAATTATTTTTGCTGTTAGGATTCTTGAGTTAGGTGCTTTATTCTGTCATGGGTCATATAAAAATGCAGGGCCCCAGGTTCATCATAGCTTCATTAAATGAGCAACCTAAAGTTATGCTTAGCAACAAAATTCATTTAAATATCCAAACACAGATCTAAGTATATAGTATAATAAATTTAATATTTAAAATTCTGGCTGTGGCTTCTAGACATCTGTTATTTTCTTTGCTGTGAGGGAGTGAGCTGTTAACAGACAAACTCTTTGCATATTTTAATCTGCTTATGGTAGGATCTTGATTAAAGGAGGGGAGGACAGGAGCATATACACTTTGGGCAGCATCCTGCTTCTGGAACAGGATGGTGGAGCTTTGTATTGAAACCAGAACAAAGATGCTTATGTGAATGTGCTGTGCAGAAATGCTGCCACTGAGCTCTGTGCTGAGGAAGCTCTTAGCCATAAGCCATAATCCATCTCTCCCCATCCTCTACCTATTCTCAAAATGGCACATAATACAGCAATGTTTCTAACACTAGGCATGTAGATAGCAATATCCTGACTATTTTCCAGTGGAAAAAAGAATCCTAATGTTAGAGTCCTTCAGTTTGACATCTTTTATATTGATCTTTCCCAGCTCAGCTGTACTGAGTTGGCTTTCACCTCTGAGAGGGTTGCTGCTTTCTTAAGGCAAATGAAACGTTTAATGAAGGGGTTAATTTTTCTTCCTGTGTCACAAGACCTCCAAATTTATCTTTGGAGTTTTAAAGCTACAAATGTCAATGGAGTTGTAATTCCAAACTGTAAATGAACTTGTGGGATCTTTTCCATTTTAATAGGAACTGAAGTTGGACTGTGTTCTAATACACAGCAGAAGAGAACAGTAAAGGCCTAAGTTAAGTGAATATATGGAAGTTCTGCACAACATAAAAAATGTATTTTTAATTGTGAACATATTTTTTGCAGCAATTTTTATTTTTTTATATGACCTTGTGTAACTGAGAGTGCTTCAAAGCAATTTTTAAGGCAATATGGTGATTCAAAACCAGCCCTCTCCCCCATACCATGAGATCAAACATTTTATTGCAAGGCCTATAAAAAAATTGTGTTGTACTGGAATGATTTATCACAATTAAGTAACTACTCACTGTATTTCAGTGTTTTGATCCATATTTAGTAACTTGAGGCTCAAATATACTGGGACTGAATTCCTTCCCTGGGAGAAAAAGAATCTCTTCAAATCAGTGTTTTAAAGGGAAAGCAATACATTAGACACAGGGAACTAAAGGGAAGTACTTGGCATGTGCTACTGTGAAGCTGGCATTTGGAAAGGTATTTATAAAGTTGACTACTGGTTCTGAATTTAAAGGCTAATGTCTATGATGCTACACCTCTCAGAACGTATTTTTCCAAAGTTACAGAAAAATTGTTGTTTCTTTGGGTTTTGTGTGAATATGAAGAGAATTGAATGGATTTTTAAAAATACATTTTAAGTTTATTAAAGACAATTAAAACTGTATCAAAATAAAATTTTAGTCATGAATACCTTTGTATCACTGAGTATATGGTATAAATATGTACTTATTGCATTATATAACATAAAAGTGCATTTTACTGTACACTGGAAGCTCATCTAAATTTTCAAACTTTTTTGTTAAACAAAAAGTTGAAGCGTCAATGAGTTTTGGAAATGTGCTAATTCAAAACACTTAAATGTCTTTTATGGGGTTGTGGAAAAGCTAATTTATAGAGAGCAGGTACCATTTATGCTGAGGAAACCACATTCAGTGCACTAGGTGAATTAAGGAATTCTCCTTTAAGAAACCTCTCTATAAACAAAATCAGGCTGGCACGGTTTTGCATGGTTTCTAAAATAAAGAGGATTCCGAGAATTTCTAGTACTTGTATCATATGAAAATGAAACCCTTTAAATGCACATTTTAGAAAGGAAGAATGGATACAAGTACAAAAGAAACAAAAAAAATGCTGGTAAATGTTTTTTTATTTTCAAACTTCTATGGATTTATTATATAAAATTATTAGTAGTATGCTAAATCTCATCTACATTGCCTAAAACACCCTTCAAAACTAAAGTCTTTTAGTGCCATATATCAACAAAGTGAATATAAATAGAAATTAATGTCATTATAATTAAATAAAAAAATCAGGTTTCCAGTTGAAGTTCTGAGGCTCATCTGACCACTCAAGACTTGGTGAAGATGGAAGTTGGTAGTGCTCAGAAATCTCTCATTAAACACGCGGGGAACCTGCCAGTGAAACTTTGATCAGCTCCCTAGTTCTGTCACTTGCTAAATGGTAGGCACTGGCACAAAGACATTAATTTCCATGCCATTGCTACTCTGGTCCCTCATTTTTATTTTCCGAGTAAATCTGCAAATTCTTACAGGCCCCAGCTGGGTTGTTGCTGCCCTCAGAGAGGTTCCGAAACAGGTGCTGGAGGAGAGCGGGGCCCCGGGGCAGCGCTCCGCGGGGCGAGGCTCGCGGAGGTGCCTGGGCCGGGTGCAGGCTGGCGAGCCGGGCACGGCGGGCGGCTGCTGAAGCGGCTCTGGGGCGCCGAGCCGGGCACCGGGCCGGCCTTGCCGGGGGACAGCGGCTGCCGAGAACCGGACGGTGCCGTGGCACAG